>SNQJ01S0043076.1:19710-48518 GCA_010110895.2 Picea sitchensis | reverse complement strand
AAATATAATAATGCATAGTACACTTTTTTATATTTAGATGTGGTGATTGGTGAAATTCATTGATTATATAATTAATTCTACATATTGAAAGACGTGAAGGGAGCAATAACACTTCAATTCTATCAACCAATTAGAAATGAAAAACACAAATATTTTTATTATATCCAAAAATATATATTTGTTTTCCTATGTTAAACATTACATTGCATACACAAATTTATGGTAAAAGGCAAATTCATGACATATCAATGTCACATCAAAAACAAATTCATTACTATAGTCCCATGACAGGGACTAATAATAATACTTCTAAACATTTAGCGAAAAATATATTTAAAAGTTAATTATAACAAAAAACATATACAATTTAGAATTATTATTTTTATTAAAAATGTCATGTTAGATAAAACATTTTTATGGTCAAATTTTGTTTTGAGAGAATATTTTTTTTCAATTAAATTTTTACATATTTTTTAGATTTTATGTAAAAGTAAATAGCTAATATGCTCTAGAATATAATATAAAGATTCATATAGACACAACAATATATAAATATTTATTATCAATGTAAAATTTTAAAGTCCAAAACATTAAAAATATAACTCATTAATAATATGTCAAATTGAACATATTCTTCAAGGACATATTAAAACCAATCAATAAAATCTAATATGCCATATTCACAAGTTTCAACAAGTATATCTTTGTTTCAAAAGCTTTCTTCTTGGACATCTATTTGTAAATTAATTGGGTCTTCTATGTCTACAAGTTGTTCAAAGTGATCTTTTCCAAACAACCCTTTCAATGTTTGTTTAGGATCGTTTGACATTTTGGCCACATGTATTGAACTAAATCTCCTTTCTTCAAACCCACTTCTTGTATTGCCTCTAGAATTTTTTTAATATGATTAATTCTCTACTTAATAAAATCATATTGTAGTGTATCATTTTCAATAAATATGCAATTTCTTCTTTTTGTAAGTAACATGTTAATATTGTACATAATAACTAAATAAAGAAAAAATAAATAAGTAAAATAGCATAAACAAACATAAATGACTCATGATAAAGTATTGAAATGTGCTTTCATATTTTTTATGTCATAAATCTCACCTAACCCTAAGAACAAATTCAAAATCCAATCTCTTTCCCTTGAATATGTTTCTATAAATTAATTAATTAGTGCTTGTGGATTTTGACAAATATTTACAATCTCTCCATTTCAATCCTTTTCTTCGTATGCTAGTTTTGTTTATACTCTCTATTAACATTATTGTTAGCATATTTTTTTGTCCCAGTGAAGAAAATTAAACTTGATATTGGACTGGAGCTGAGTTGGTTTCCTCCTATGACAACTTAGATTTCAGAAGAATGTATGTTTGATCTTTATTTTATAACAAGTAATATATAAAATCTAACTAAAAAAACTTGTAAATAACTAAAATTGAGTGCTAACTTTAAACACATCAGAACAACACAATTTATATCTCTTATCAGTAAAGTTGTTTCTTTGAATTTGATTTACCTTTACAGAATGATAGCACCAAATCTGCTTGTGGCTCTAAATGAAAAAACATAAATCTTCAAAGTGGTGGTGTTGTGAAATTTTAACAATAATCAAAAACTTATATCTACATATCTTTATAAGTTCTAAATTCTATCGAGTTGAGTGCAACAACAAGATTCATCTTAAATTATAAAAAAAAATCTTTAAAAAAATGTTTATTTTCTTTTATTCTTAGTGTTTTAATAATCCTTAAACAAGGTATGTCTTTCACGTGGAAATCTGAACAACATTTTTTTCATCTCTAAATGACATGGACTTTTCTTATATTGATAATACATGAATGCTTAATGATGTTTGATTAACCTTCAACGAATTATAATATATTTAGTTTGTTACTATGTAAAAGAAACATATTGTATAAGTATTATTCTTTCATCTCTAAATGGCATGGAATTTTATTACATTGAGAATACATGCATAAGTGGTGTATGACTTTTGTTGAACCTTCAACCAATTATATTTTCTTTTATTTTGTTCCCTCGTGAAATAAGCATACCGTATATGCATTAATCTTTTATCTTTAAATGATATGGATTTTTATTATATTGATAATACATGCATGTGTGGTGTTGGACATTCATTAGACCTTCGATTAGATATTCAATTGATGTTTTTGTTTATATATATAACATTTTACTAAATTTTATTTTACCATGTAGTAAATTAATCAAGGCATATCAAAATATGATTTTCTTTGTGAAAATGTGTTTTTTCTAATTGGTTAGAATTTACCACATGGTTTTGGAAATGTTCTTTTTTATTGTAGAGAAGATGGATGGGTCAACTAATGAAAAAATAATTTAGGGCAAAAATATGAGTTAACTAGCATAATTTTTTAATTTGAGTAAACTAAATACATGAATTAACTAGACAAAAATTTTAATCCAATAATCTCAATGTGAGTTAAATATAAGTTATGTATCTTTATATTCTACATTTCATTAAATAAATATCATATTAGAACATTGTTTGAAGAGTGAATTCTACAATAAAATTTAATATCATGTCTACATAGTTATGAAGAGGGAGACATTTGATAATACATGGAGGAATGAAATCGATCTGATTCAAGAGCATTTAGACATGTCTTCTCACTTATCTAGTAAGTTGATTTAATAATTTCATTTGAATTATGAAATGTATCTTGATGGAATTGATAGGAGAGTATTTAGCGAGAATGTATTTCTAATATTTTGTTTCTAGACAAGATGTAAAGTTTGGGAGTGGCATGACATCTCACACAAATCATTCTTCCCTCTCTTACTAGAACTCTCTACTAAAAGCCTCTCTCATAAAATACATGTATCGATGCTTAGTCCATCAAACACATAAAAGTGCACTAAAGGTACGCCATGATAGGCGTCCAAACAAATTTGACCGCTGAATTTACCTATAGTAGTACTCATGTCATCACTATTGTATGCAATTGGCAAGTATAGATAAATCGCTAATAATAATACTCTTGTCATCACTATTGTGTGCAATTAGCAAGTATAGATAAATTGTTTATCAATGCGCTTTACATAATCATATCATAATCCGATGGAATAAGGTTTGTTTCATCTATTATGGTTGAAAGGTCGAAAGAAAGAATCTGAAATAGTAAAGAGCATGTATATTAAAATATTATTTAAATGAAAGTATTTCTATGTCTATCCAATCTATATGATATTCCGACAAGCCCACCATAATACAATATTTGAATTTCATGTCTTTGGGAATGGTGTAGAGATTAACACAATTTGTTTGATTAAATATAGTAAAAAAACCATGATGCATTCCAAGTTAGAATTTCTATTTATAACAACTTTGAGAAACACTTGTAGTTGTTCTTTTGGGATAGACCAATGTTGGTGAAGCATTCCTTTTTGTTTTCATTTTGGGACAACCTCCACTTTATAGTTTCAGTGCAACTTTAATTTTGTTTCCAATTGGTTGTGAGTTTTTTTAAAAAAACATTTTGTTTAGTTATTTCTCATAAGGTTTTTTCATCATTGGTATTTCTAGTTTAACACTTTTATGGTAATATGGACTAATTTTTTAATGGACTAATATGTTTTTCTTATGATTAGTAGTTACATTTGGGTCATATTTTATCTCATGGAGGTGTAAAAGTGGACCCTAACAAAATTAAATCTATGAAGGAATGACCAATTCCCAAAAAATTGAAGAAACTTAGAGGATTCTTAAGATTGGCATGATATTACCACAATTTTTTCAAGAACTATGGTCAAATAGTGGCACCTCTAATAACATTATTAAAGAAGGAAGCATTTTCTTGGACTCAAGAAGCAACCAAAGATTTTGAAGAACTTAAGGAGGCTATGTGTAAAACTCTTTTCCTAGCCACACCTAACTTCACAAAAACATTTATTGTGGAGTGTGATGCCTCAAGTCATGGCATTGGTGTAGTTTTAATGCAATAAGGAAGGCCCCTTTCCTTTGAAAGCAACCAACGTAAAGGAAAAAACTTACTCAAACCCATTTATGAAAAAGAAATGTTGGCCATAATACATGAAGTTAAGAAATGACGCCCTTACCTAATAGGAAGACACATCAAAGTAAAAAGATATCATGATAGTTTGAAGTACTTCTTGGAGCAACGATTATATTCATAAGAGAAACAAAAAGGGGTTACAAAGATGCTAGGTTATGACTTTAAAATTATCTACAAGAGAGGAAAAATAATATTGTGGTAGATGCACTTTCAAGGAAAGAATAAGAAACATAGGGTTCATTATGTGTTATTTCTATTTTGCAATTTGATTGGGTGGAAGAAGCAAGGATAGAATGGAAGCAACAACAGGTATCAAAGATCATTCAACAACTACAAGAGGACCCCAATGCATTATGTAAGTTTTAAAACTGTGAAGTAAAGCAGTGCATACATATTCTTAAGCAAAACATAAAGTAATCAATGGCTCATACACATAGTACACATATATTTACGCTAGAAACCCTTAACCAGGAGAAAACCAACCTTCCTTGGTGCCACACCTCTCAACTCTTCATTGTATTAATTTCACCATTCACAATACAGTATATATAATATTTTGGGTATGTCCCAGCTACCAAAACCCTAATCCATTAATCTGTGATTAATTTATAAAACCGCTAAAAATAGCGAAAAACACTAAAACAACAAAAACCGCCCAAAACAAAAATTGGCACGCTGTCTCAAAGCTGAATGATTCATGTAACCATGGTGGGGAATCCTAACCCCTCCTGGGACCCCCCCTAGAGAATCTCCTAGTGCACATGCCCACAAAGAGTGATGGGTGATGGGATCGTTAGACATAGTCGTCAAATCTGACGCAACCCCCCACACACATGCAAAGAATATAACACCTACCCAACACATTAGATAAATTTGTATGGAAGAATTATTTTCTATGATATCATGATCACCCATATTAATGTAAGAATTCCCAACTCAAATAGAAGATCCTTTTGGAATTGCACACTTGTCCTATAGTAGGACATTCAAGGTTATTGAAAATTTACCACATGATCAAGAAGGATTTTTGGGGGGGGAAGGTCTTAAAACTGATGTTCAAAATTTTGTGTATGAATGTGTGGTCTGCCAACAGAATAAGGGAGAGACAATAAAGACACCATTTCTCCTACAACCATTAGCTATACCAAGTCAACGTTGGGAAGAAGTTTCAATGGATTGTATTATAGGTTTACCCAAATCTAAGGGAAAGTTTGTCATCATAGTAGTAGTGGATCCACTGACAAACTATGCCTATTTTTTCTCTCTTTCATATCCTTTTAAATCAAGTACAATAGCCACAAAATTCATGGAAATAGTTCAAAATCTACGTGGAGTTCCAAAGATTATTGTAAGTGATAGAGATCCAATTTTTACCGGAAATTTTTGGACCAAATTATTTTCTTGTTTGGGTACTTGATTGGCTCATAGCTCATCTTACCATCCTCAATCTGATGGGTAAACTGATATTGTGAGAAAATTTCTAGAAGCATATCTTCATTGCTTTGCATCTGATAAACAAACACAATGGGTCAAGTGGTTTCCCCTAGCAGAATGATGGTACAACACATCCTTCCATACCTCATAAAAAATGTCCTAATTTCTGGAACTTTATGGATATCATACTCCATCCATCAAATCACCCTTGAAAGGGACTACAATGGTTCAGGAAATGGAGGACCAAATAGGGCACCAAAAAGAGGTTCTCAAACTATTCAAGGACAACTTGGTTATGCCACAAAACAAGATGAAACAACATGTAGATCAACATCACAATGAAAGGGAATTTGAAGTGGGGGATTGGGTATTTTTGAGGCTACAACCATATAAAAAAATGTTCCTCAAGAAACAAAAGAATGACAATAAATTAACACCCAAATATTATGCCCCCTATAAGGTGTTTCTAAGGATTGGAAGTATGGATTGTAACATCCTGCTCTTGCACACACTGAGTGAACTTATTGTTTGAGGACACTTGCGTGCAAGTGATCTGGATCATTATACTATTGGTTATTTTGATTGTGATTATGAAATATTGTGGAGTTGATGATATGTTATTTTGTTGTATTTACATAGACATGTGTTATTGATTGGGTTCTCCTAAGTGTGAAGGACTCTAGACATTAAGGATGTCGAGGCATCGATGAAATCCCTTGGACTCCGGATCAAGTCAGGGAGTGGACTGTTAGGGCTTAAATGTTGTTGATGTGACATATGTACATAGGATTAGATATTAAGATGTTGATTGTTGTTGCTGACATGATTCGTTGATGGGTGCATGCTAACGATAACTTTCCGACCAGACTCACATGTGGAGTAAAGGGGTCATGCACGACAACTATAGCCATTAAGGGAGAGGTGTGGCAACATCTCTACCACAACCTACTAGCACTCATGTTGTGGCTCGAACTGTAGGTTAATGATTACCTAGTTCGAGAAGACCCACAATGTCGTGAGGGAAGACTGTGACATTTTCTCATGATGATTCTAAGGTGCGCACAATAAGGTAGGGTCCTTATTCCTTAGAGGCCCTTAGTCTCCCACAAGATCACCTGACGGAGTATTGACTCCAGGGGTTTGACGTCTACCAATTTCATTCAAGAGGCAAGTGGCACCCTTGGATCGTGTGGTGCATCTTGAAGGGCATGTCATGCAAATAAAATGGAAAGAGACGAGTGGCACCCTTGGAGCACATAGTGAGTCTTGAAGGGAATGTCGCGCAAATGAAATGGAAAGAGGCAAGTGGCACCCTTGGAGCACGTAGTGTGTCTTGAAGGGCACGTCGTGATTTTAACTGGTAAGTTAATAAACCTAGTGCCTAGAAAACTATGCCTCCTTAGGACCTAGTCGGCCTTAAAATGAATAAAGTGATGAGTAAGTTTAATAACAAATTTTCCCTTAAGAACTGTCGCCAAGCCTAGTGAATGTAAAACCTAGGTCTAGTAAGTAGAACCCCTGAACAAAAATAATTAGGCATATAACAAGAAGTGGGTAAAGGAATTCAAACTTTAATTATTATAGTAAAAATTATAATGGAGGATTAAATTTATAAAAAAGGGCAAATGGTTGTTTTTATCTACACTTGCTAAATTGATTTTTAGTTAAAAAGGAAAAAGGGTAAATGGTTGTTTTTATCTACAGTTGCTAAATTGATTTTTAGTTAAAAAGGAAAAAGGGGGAAACTTAAAAGAAAAGGAAACTTAAAGAAAATGGGAAACTTAAAGAAAAAGGGGAATGCCCAACTTAGTAAGGAATCTAGCCTTTTGAATTTTCTATTTATGAATTAAGTAAGGCATAAGTCATTTGATAATTGTAAGGGAATAATGGGACACTGATGAGCGTTTTTAGGGACTTTTTTAGGTGGGTGAGGGAAATAGGATTATTTAATTAATTAATAAAATTGATTTTTTGGTGCAACTAGGGGATCGAGTGACATGTGTACGGGGAAGGTTTTTCCTAATTAAATAAATGAAAAGGGAATCTAATGAGGGTTTGGGAAACTAATGACTAAGAAATTATATAAAAAGGATGGCGGAGGAGGAGGAGTAGGGATACATCTGGCTTGCGTAATGTTACACTGTTGAAATTTCATCTTGATTGAACTTTCTCTTGTGAGAGTTGGGATACCCAACTCAAGTAATGAGTGGTAGCTCGACCTTGCGAGGCGAGTTGGGTGCTAGAATTCTCTGGTATTGTGTGCATGGGCCCTTTGCATCTCTGGGGGCTCAGGGGGAGGAAGAGTACCCCTAGCATTGGCTGGGAGGTACCAGTGAGGTCTCATCAGTCAACAAGCGGGATCTGGACTGAGTGAATGCGCGGGAGGACATCTTTGCCTCATCGTCGTTGGTAAAGGTACGCCTACTAAAGTTGTTACTTGCAATAAAATTTAATTTACGCTTGTTTATTTTACTGTATTCGGATGAAGATTTCATTGTCGTGAGCTTCCTTGCACTTGTATTTCTACGGTAATTGTAATCTCCTTGTCACTGGATTCAGCCTGTAAGAACCTTGTTATCCGCAATATCTTTTGTTTCCGAGTTATTGTCTAATTGTGCATGGTCAGAATGAGCCCTGGACTCAAACCTTACCTGTGCTTTTGTATCTCCTGCCTGCATTTTCTTCATTCCTTGATTGCATTTTATATGTGTTTCTTCACGGAGAAGATCCATATGCAAATTTGTGTTTTTACCTTTTGTTGCTTTATCCTTTAAGTTATTAGTCTATTCCTGAGCAGTCGGCCAGGAGCCGAATCGGTTGTCTTTCACACCAGTGTTAAATATTTAGATTCAAATGCCCTGCTTTTTTTTGCATGGATAATAAGTGTAGAATCATTTCTTTGCCCAGCTAGGAAATCTCTCCTGGGTGTTTGTCCCCTCTCTTTACCCAGGGAACCTTTCCTTTTCCTCTATGCCTTGGTTTTTGACCTTGCATCTTGGATCCCTTGTTTCTCTGCACCATAACTCTTAACGAATAAACCTTCCATGTCTTGCCACATGTTTTACTCTTAACGCTTCATGTATAACCTGTTGCTCCTCAATCCTTGTTGAATAATGCATTGTTGAATAAATATTGCTCCTTAAACAAGCTCTTGTATAACGTTTTGATGTGTAACGATTGTTGAATAATGCATTGTTGAAACCCGATTGCTCCTTGAATGAGCTCCTGTACAATGCATTTGTTGTATAACGTTTTTGTTGCATCACATTTTTGTTGTGTAACGTTTTTGCTTAATAGCGATTTGATGTAAAACATTTTTAAACAAGTTGTTGAATAACGATTTGTTGAATAATGCATGGCTTCTGAATTTTTCTTAACGCATGGCTCCTCAACATTGTTGTATAACGTTTTTTTTTTTTTTTTATTAATTTAGCTGAATAACTTTTTTTCTCTTAAACGATTTGTTGTATAAAGATTGTTCCTCAATCTTAGATAACACCTTTTTTTTCCCAGTGCACTATGCATCCAAGCATGGCACTTCCATCCTTGTTAGTTGTCTTGTTAGCTTTGAATTTCATTTATTACTCCACCGGAAATTTATTGCTATTAAATTTTCAATTATTACTATACGGATTTTTATTGCCATTGAGTGTCATTAGTACTACAAAGGAAATTTTACTACCATTGAAATTCATTTTATTACTACAAAGATTTATGTTGCTTTGACTAACGATGTTTTAGTTCCATATTTTTATGATTTAACAATTAACTGATTTAATTTAGATTATCGTTTTTGTCACGCACAATAGTTTAATGGTTTCCCTTTACAATAGAACAATTCACTTGGATTAATGTGAGGCCTTTATTGATTATTAATCGCGTTGCCTTGATATCCACTGTGATTCTTGCGCAGAGTTTAAATTTGTTGTCAGAGTTTAGCAATGATGTTGATGAGCCCAGTTCGGCTATATCTTCTTTGGTGCCCATTGCGTCCTTGGATTTTCGATAGTTACATAAAATGTCAGGGTTGTAACGAGAAGAAAGACGTGCCTTCTTTCCTGTATTGTTAATTGCATGGAATTCTCCCCCATAAAAGTAGTATTTGGCGTTGTCTCTAATACCTGAACTTCATCATCTTCATGGCTTTCTTCATTATGCACAAGATCAATACCAGTCTTATCTAGTGGGGAACCAAACTCTCCAAATTGTATTTCCTCTTCTACTATTTTGCCATTTCTTAGTTCCATCATACATACATTTGGCTCTCGATTTTCTGACATTAAAGGCATGTTTTTCACAGCCACTCCTCCCAAGTATTGAGCTATAAAATGGGACTTTCATCATATTTATAAACAAGAAAGTCACCAACGTCCAATGAATGATCAGACACGCAAAGTTTATCGATGCCTCCTTGCTGCCACTACTTCTAGGATAAGATATTGTGCAACGCTTTATTTTAGGCATTCTTTCTAATAGTAATAAAGTTTAACAACAATTCGAGTGGACAATTTGAATGTTTACTTTACCCTTATGATTTAATTTCAATTTAATGATTCCATAACTAATGCAGTATCCATATATGTTTACATTTTTCAATGAAAATCCATTTAAATCAATGCTTAGGATAGCGCAACCTTTATCATTAATTAAGTTTGAGACACGACTGTTTTTATTTCCTTGTCGATAGATCACATGTAGACATTGTACAATTGGATAAGGTAAGTTGCACGATATGCAAAGCTATTATGGGTTGTAGGCGTTCTAATGGTTTAAATGTCAAGGTTGGTAGGGAGCACTATTATATTAGATCATGTTTATTAATATTAAATGATAATTTGTTCATTTAAGATGCTTTGTTCCTTTAATGTTTCAAAGGACTGAATTTTAAAACTAGAAGGTAAGGAAGAGATTATTCCTTGTGTAATATTGACCTGGAAAGGTTAAAAATGTAGTTGATTTATTGATTAAATAAATAGTTTTGAATGGAAGGGTAAACACATACGTGAAGAAGTTAGAAATTGAATAATAAATTGTGATTGGTGACATTAATTAATCACTTAAGCTATGTGCTATTAATTGGTTATATGTTCCTATGTTACTGGGTTAATATATGTTTCATGCTTCAGGTTGAATTTAAATGGTGGTTGGTCATAGTTGTTATAGAACATATGGTTTCCTTGTAGGAAACAAGAAATCCTTCGGTTAGATGCACAAATAAAATTTGAATGATGTCACCTTGCGTCTTGTTGACTTGTTGATTGGATGCTTGGGTATAGTCTTAGTGTATTTATTGACAGATAATTCGGTCTCCTAGCGCAAGGGAGTTTGCTTGGTTTAAAGGTCTAGATATGTTATGTTGCGTCATGGTTACTATCACGCCTATCGCCTTATGATGACATGATTCTTGATGAAGGGATCATTGCACGCCCTGATTGATAGATGTGAATGATAACATGGCCAGAGTCTTGTGCTTCCCAATGTGGGCGTATTGTTCATTGTAATTGAGGTTGGTACTTGGTTCTGTAACGCCTTAATGTGATTGGCTTGCTCACCATAGAGGTTTCTAGTTACTGGTCATCGAAGCCATTGCGATGGGATTGTTGATGTTTCCCTTTAGCTTGTAGGAGTTGTCTTTCTTGTGCCGGGCGGGAGGCCATTTTTATTTGTCTATTTGATTATCACATGTTTCGTCCAGTAGCATGACGTGCTAGTATGTTGGGTCGTTGTTATCTGTTTCCTGATTTGTGTGTGTTGTGTTCTTCGTCAAGCTGTGTTGCTTAATTGTTGTCATTGTTGCCTTCCTCCTAAAAAAAAAATTCATTTGCTTGCATCGCATGTAGTTGTAACGCCTGAGGGGTCTTTACATATGGTATCAGAGTGGGTTCAACCTACGACTTGGGATCACTACGGCTTCCGTTGATTATATAATTGATTGTAATGTTGCTAATTAAACTGATTTGTATTCTTGCAGGTAATCATGCTTAGAGGACGTTGCGGAGGCAAACGACGGGGTGTTAAGGGAGGAGGTATGATGCCTCTAGTAGAATCCACGCCCAATGGGTCTAACACCCAGGGAGACGAATAGGTTGTCGGGCAGGAACATATAGTTGTGGATGATGTGGTTGGGATGATGAGGTCCTTTCAGCGGATTTCTGAGGCACTAATCAGTCGTTTGGATAGAGATGAGGCCAAGGCACCGACACCCCCTGAGGGTTCATCGCGCGATCTGGTTGGTATTGGTAACATTCACTGAGAACTCGAGAAGGTCAAGTTTCTTGAGTTCTTTGGTGCCCCAGGTAGTGCAGTCGCCAAGGCATGGTTAGAGAAAATGGTGATGTGTTTTTCACTTCACGACTATACCTCCAACATGAAGCTCTGCATGGAAGTATTTCAACTGAAGGGGAGAGCTCTTCTATGGTGGAAGATGCTCCTGCCGCAATTGAACATGGTTGTCGAAGACGTGTCATGAGAATTGTTTGAGGAACGGTTCCAGGAGAGGTATCTATCTGAGGAATTCATTGAGCATTATCTCAACGAGTTCAACGCCTTGCGACAGGGTGGTAGTACGATGCCCGAGTACGAGGCCCGTTTTATGGAGCTTCTTCGGTATGCTCCGCACCTGAATACGAAGAAACTTAAGTTCAACAAGTTTGTGTTTGGCCTTAATGTCAGCATTTGTGCAAAGGTTAGGATTTTTATGCCTCAAACCTTGCATGATGTTGTCCATAAGTCCCTCATAGCAGAAGAGAAGCTTATCAGTGGGGGCCAGAGTAGGACTCCAGTGAGGATCCACTTTCACTACACCTCAACGACCAACACCTTAGCAATGAACTCCTTATAGAGCTCCACCGTATAAACAACATTTTAGGCTTGTTCAACACAATAGACCAGGGTTCCAGGCCAGTGGGTTGTTAACTTCTACTTCAGGTACCAGGAGTACTAGACCGAAGAAAGGGTGTTGGACATGTGGGGAGCCACAATACTAGCGTGATTGCCAAATGGAGAGAACCAGAGCATCTGGATCAGCTAGACCCACTACCATGGGAGATTTGAGTAAGGCCCATCGGATTCATGCAGCGGTGAATAACTGTTAGGAAGAGAACCAATCGATTGTGCTCGAGACGTCAGGTACCATCGCTGACCAGACCCTTAGTATTCTTATAGATCCAGGTGCTACCTAGAGTTTCATTTATGTTGTTGCGCTAAAACGAATTAAGGTAAAGGCAGTCGAACAAGACGAGTTTATCTTGGTAGAAATGGCTTCGAGAGCCAACCAAAAGGTTGTTGGGAAGGTTACGGGTTGTAGCCTTAACCTGGGAGAGTTTGTCACTAGGTCCAAACTGTACGTCACAACCTTAGGGTCTTATGACGTCGTGATCGGTATGGACTGGTTGGAATCGCATGATGCGATACTCGACTATAAGACAAAACGATTGAGTTTTGTTGATGACGAGGGGCGGAGATGCATGATTGTAGGTCAAAACCAAGGATTCTCCCTTAGGTTCATCTCTTCCTTGCAGCTACAAAAGAGCATAAGCAAGGGATGTAAGATTTATGCAATCCTTGAGTTAAACGAGAAGGGAGTAGTGGAAGGGCTAGAAAACCTTCCAGTGGTGCGAGAGTTTGTGGACGTCTTCCTTGAGGAGTTACCTGGGATGCCTCCAGAGAGGGAACTGGGATTTACCATCAACCTAAAACCGAGGACTGAACCGATAGCAAGAATGCCTTATCGAATGTCGACCCCAGAGTTACAGGAGTTGAGAATGCAACTTAAGGTGTTGTTGGACCTGGGACTTATATGTCCAAGTGTGTCACTATGGGGTGTACCTATTATCTTCATACAGAAGAAAGATGGGTCATGGAGACTCTTCATTGACTATCGTCAATTGAACAAGGAAATGATCAAGAATCAATATCCGTTGCTAAGGATTGATGATCTGTTTGATCAGATGAAGGGTGTAATGGTGTTTTCAAAGATCGACTTGAGATCAGGGTATCACTAGTTATGGATAAAGGAGGACGACATCCCTAAGACCGCCTTTAAGACAAGGTTTGGAAATTACGAGTTTATTGTTTTACCGTTTGGGCTGACGAACGCCCCGAGTGTATTTATGAGTTTGGTGAATGGGGTGTTCCGTGAATTCTTAGACAAGTTCGTCCAAATATTCATTAACGATATTTTGATTTACTCTCGGATGATGGAGGAGCATGATGAGAACTTGCGCATGGTGCTACAATGTCTACGAGAGAACAAATTGTATGGGAAATTATCTAAATGTACGTTTTATCAATCGAGGATTCACTACTTAGGGAATGTCATCTCCAGAAAAGGTATCGTTGTGGATCCAACAAAGGTTGAGGCTATTATGGAATGGCCTACATGGACGAATGTCCCTGAAGTGCGTAGCTTCATGGGTTTAGTGGGATATTATCGATGGTTCGTCGAGGTTTTTTCGAAGATAACAAATCCGATTATGGAATTGCAGAAGATGAACAAGAAGTTTGTTTGGACCAAGAAATGCACAGAGGCATTTTGGAGGCTCAAGGATTTGTTGACGACAACACCAATACTGTAGGTCCCTGACATGGACATGGACTTCTTGCTATGCACTTATGCATCCAAGGAAGGCTTAGGCAGAGTCTTGATGCAAGGCAGTTGAGTAATCGCTTACATATAGAGAAAGTTGAGAAGGCATGAGGAGAACTATGCAATGCATGATTTGGAGTTGCCAGCCATTTTTTATGCCTTGAGAGTTTGGAGACACTACCTTATTGGATGAAAATTTGAACTAAAAATGGACCATTGTGGTCTACAACACATCTTTATGCAAAGCGACTTGAACGTGCAACAACAACTTTGGTCGAAATTGCTTAGCGAGTACGATTTTGAGATTACTTACATATAAGGATTAGTGAACAGAGTGGTGGATGCGTTGAGTCAGAGACCACACATATTTTTAGTGATTTATATTCAGATGAATCTACGTGAAAAGATCCTAACTTTATAGAGCGACGATGACTAGTACAAAGAGGTCAAGGATTTTATCGGACAAAACATAATGATGGTACCAAAAGTTGAGGGATTTACTGTGGACAATGATAGATTATTGAGATTTAAAATTTGAATTTACATACCGCCCAATGACGAGTTGAGGATTTTGATCCTAAACAAGGCTCATAGATCAATGTACATAGCTCATCCCGGAGTCACAAAGATGAGGGCAGACCTTAAACCCTTATTCTTATGGAAAGGAATGAAGGCAGACATAATCAACTATGTGGCAAGATGTCTAGAATGTCAACGGGTGAAACATGAACATAGACATCTGGCAGGATTACTACAGCCGCACGCTATTCTGGAATCGAAATGGGAGGTCATTTCTATGGATTTCATTGTTGGATTTCCACTGATGACAAGGAGACACGACTCGATTTTTGTGGTAGTCGACACTCCGACGAAGAGTGCTCATTTTATTCTTGTGTGTACGACGTATCAGACACCTGACATAGCTAGATTTTTCATCAGTGATATTGTGAGGTTGCATGGTGTGCTTAAGAGGATTATATCCGATAGAGGATCGATGTTTACAGGACGATTTTGGACTAGTTTCCAAGAGGCCTTGGGAACCCAACTTAACTTTAGTACTGCGTATAACCTAGAGACAGATGGGCAGACCGAGAAAACAAAAGAAATCTTGGAGGATATGTTTCACATGTATGTGATGGACCAAAAGAAGCGATGGGAAGAATTCTTGCCACTGGTAGAATTTGCATATAACAACAGTTATCAAGGCACCATTAAGATGGCGCCTTTCGAGTTTCTTTACGGGTGACCGTGTCAGACGCCTTTGAGTTGGGATCGGCTTGAGGATAGGGTCTTGGTGGGACCTGAAGCGATCCAAGAAATGGAAGACCAAATGCAAACAATAATATAAAGGATCAAGGAAGTGCAGGATCGACAGAAGAGTTATGCCAATGTGCATCGCCTCGATCATAGTTATGAAGTTGGCGATCGAGTCTTCTTGCGGGTGAAACCGCATAAGAGTTCGATCAGGTTTGGAAGTGGTGCTAAACTCTCTCCTAGGTTCGTATGACCCTTGGAGATTGTGGATAAGAAGGGGCCCATGGCCTATCGACTAGCCTTGCCTCATTCTTTGAGGTGTATGCACGATGTTTTTCACGTTTCTGTTTTGAGACATTATGTTAGTGATCCTACACATGTTATTGACATGAGTTCCTTGCAGGTATTGGATGAGGGTGCTCTCACGGCGGAGCTAATCCGCATCCTGGACCATCAAATTCAACAGCTACAACGTTGAACAATAGATCAGGTCAAGGTCTACTGGGACAACTATAGTTCACAATCGATGACCTGGGAGGATGCATATGATATGTGTCAGCAGTTTCCATTTTTGTTTGATAGCTAGACATATGATATTGTGGTACACTTTATTTCGGCACTTACATACTGTGAAAATTTTGGATGAAGTTTAAAATAAGAGGGGTGTATGTAACATCCCACTCTTGCGCACACTGATTGAACTTATTCTTTGAGGAAACTTGCATGCAAGTGATCCAGATCAATATACTATTGGTTGTTTTGATTATGATTATGAGATATTGTGGAGTTGAAGATATGTTATTTTTTTGTATTTACATAGACATGTGTTGTTTACTGGGTTCTACGAAGTGTGCAGGACTCTGGACGTTGAGGATGTTGAGGCATCGATGAAACCCCTTGGACTCCAGATCGGGGAGTGGACGGTTAGGGTTTAATTTTTTTTGATGTGACATATGTACATAGGATTAGATATTATGATGTTGATTGTTGTTGTTGACATGATTCGTTGATGGGTGCAGGTTGATGATAGCTTGCTGACTAGACTCACATGTGGAGTAAAGGGGTCACGCACAACAACCAAAGCCATTGAGGGAGAGGTGTGGTAGCATCCCTGCCAGAGCCTACTAGTACTCCCATTGTGGCTCGAACTATAGGTTAACGATTACCTAGTTCGAGAAGACCCATGATGTCATGAGGGCAAACTGTGACAGTCTCTCACGATGATTCTAAGGGACGCGCAATAAGGCAGGGTCCTTATTCCTTAGAGGCCCTTAGTCTCCCATAAGATCACCTAATGGAGTATTGACTCCAGGGGTTTGACGTCTACCAATTTTAGTCAAGAGGTGAGTGTCACCCTTTGATCACATAGTGCGTCTTGAAGGGCACGTCGTGCAAATAAAATGGAAAGAGGCGAGTGGCACCCTTGAAGAACGTAGTGCGTCTTGAAGGGAACATCGCACAAATAAAATGGAAAGAGGCGAGTGGCACCCTTGGAGCAGGTAGTGTGTCCTGAAGGGCACGTTGCGATTTTAATTGGTAAGTTAATAAACCTAGTGCCTAGAAAACTATGCCTCCTTAGGACCTCGTTGGCCTTAAAATGAATAAAGTGATGAGTAAGTTTAATAACAAATTTTCCCTTAAGAACTATCGCCAAGACTAGTGAATGTAAAACCTAGGTCTAAGTATAACCTCTGAACAAAAATAATTAGAAGGGGGTAAAGAAATTCAACTTTAATTATTATAGTAAAAATTATAATGGAGGATTAAATTTATTAAAAAGAGTAAATGGTTGTTTTTATCTACACTTGCTAAATTGATTTTTAGTTAAAAAGGAAAAAGGGTAAATGATTGTTTTTATCTACACTTGCTAAATTGATTTTTAGTTAAAAAGGAAAAAGGGGGAAACTTAAAAAAAAAAGAAACCTAAAGAAAAGGGGAAACTTAAAGAAAAAGGTGAATGTCCAACTTAGTAAGGAATCTATCCTTTGGAACTTTTTATTTATGAACTCAACTAGGAATTGAGTAAGGCGTAAGTCTTTGAAGAATTGTAAGGGAATAATGGGACACCAAGAAGTGCTTTTAGGAATGTTTTTAGGTGGGTGAGGGAAATACGAATATTTAATTAATTAATAAAATTGATTTTGTGGTGAAACTAGGGCATCGGGAGACATGTGTACGGGGACGGTTTTTCCTAATTAAATAAATGAAAAAGGAATCTAATGAGGGTTTGGGAAACTAATGACTAAGAAACTCTATAAAAAGGATGGCGGAGGAGGAGTAGGGAAACATCTGGCTTGTGTAACGTTACGCTGCTGAAATTTCATCTTGAATGAACTTTCTCTTGTGGGAGTGGGGATACCTAGCTCGAGTAACGAGTGGTAGCTCGATGTTGCCAGGTGAGTTGGGTTCTATCATTCTCTGGTATTGTGTGCGTGGCCCCTTTGCGTCTCAGGGGGCTCATGGGGAAGAAGAGTACCCCCAGCATTGGCTGGGAGGTACTGGTGAGGTCTCATCGGTCGACAAGCGGGATCTAGACTAAGTGAACACGTCGGAGGACATCTTCGCCTTTTCGTAGTCGGTAAAGGTACACTTGTTAAACTTGTTACTTGCAATAAAATTTAATTTACACTTGTTTATTTTTCTGTATTCGGATGACGATTTCATTGTCGTAGTTGCAATCTCCTTGTCGGATGACGATTTCCTTGCACTTGAATTTCTACGGTAATTGTAATCTCCTTGTCGCTGAATTCATCATGTAAGAACCTTGTTATCCACAGTATCTTTTATTTCTGAGTTATTGTCTAATTGCGCATGGCCAAAATGAGCCCTGGACTCAAACCTTGCCTACGCTTTTGTATCTCCTACTTGTGTTTTCTTCATTCCTTGATTGCGATTTTATATGTGTTTCTCCACGGAGAAGATCCAGATCCAGATTTGTGTTTTTACCTTATGTTCCTTTATCCTTTAAGTTATTATTCTATGCATGAGCAGTCGTCCAGGAGTCGATTCGACTGTATTTCACTCCAATGTTAAAGATTTAGATTCAAATTCCATGCTTTCCTGTGCATGGATAATAAGTGTATAATCGTTTCTCTACCTAGCCAGGAATTCTCTCTTAGGCATTTATCCCCTCTCTTTACCCAGTGAACCTTTCATTTTCCTCTGTGCCTTGGTTTTTGACCTTGCATCTTGGATCCCTTGTATATATGCGCCAGAACTCTTGACGAATAAACCTTCCATGTCTTGCAATGCTTTTTCCTCTTAATGCTTGATGTATAACCTGTTGCTCCTCAATCCTTGTTGAATAACGCATTGTTGAATAAAGATTGCTCCTTAAATGAGCTCCTCTATAACGTTTTTTTGTGTAATGATTGTTGAATAATGGATCGTTGAAACCCGATTGCTCCTTGAACGAGCTCCTGTACAACGCATTTGTTGTATAATGTTTTTGTTGTGTAACATTTTTGCTGAATAACGATTTGTTGTAAAACGTTTTTAAACAAGTTGTTGAATAACACATGGCTCCTCAACATTGTTGTATTTTTTATTTTTTTTTAATTTAGTTGAATAGCGTTTTTTCTCTTAAACAATTTGTTGTATAAAGATTGCTCCTCAATCTTAGCTAACACCTTCTTCTTTTTTCTGTTGCACTGTGCATCCAAGTGTGGCACTGCCACCCTTGTTAGTTGTCCTATTAGCTTTGAATTTCATTTTTTACTCCACCGGAAATTTATTGCTATTAAATTTGCAATTATTACTATACGGATTTTTATTGCCATTGAATGTCATTATTACTACACAGGAAATTTTACTTCCATTGAAATTAATTTTATTACTACACAGATTTATGTTTCCTTGACGAATGGTGTTTTAGTTCCATCTCTTTATCATTTAACAGTTAACTGATTTAATTCAGATTATCGTTTTTGTCACGCACAGTAGTTTAATGGTTTCCCTTTACAGTAGAATAGTTCACTTGGATTAATGTGATGCCTTTATTGATTATTAATATCGCTACCACGATATCCACTATGATTCTTGCGCAGATTTTAATTTTGTTGTCAGAGTTATGAATGATGTTGATGAGCCCAGTTCGACTATATCTTCTTTGGTGCCCACTACGTCCTTGGATTTCCAATAGTTACATAAAATATCAAGGTTGTAGCCAGAAGAAAGACATGCCTTCTTTCCTCTACTGTTAATTGCATGGAATTCTCCCCCATAAAACCAGTATTTGGCGTTGTCTTTAATACATGAACTTCATCATCTTCATGGCTTTCTTCATTATGCACAAGATCAATACTAGTCTTATCTAGTGGGGAACCAAACTCTCCAAATTGTATTTCCTCTTCTACTATCTTGCCAATTCTCAGTTCCATCATACATACATTTGGCTCTCGATTTTCTGACATTAAAGGTGTCTTTTTCACAGCCACTCCTCCCAAGTATTGAGCTATAAAATGGGACTTTCCATCATATTTATAAACAAGAAAGTCGCCAACGTCCAATGAATGATCAAATACGCAAATTTTCTCGATGCCTCCTTCCCGCCACTACTTATAGGATAAGATATTGTGCAACGCTTTATTTTAGGTATTCTTTCTAATAGTAATAAAGTTTAACAACAATTCGAGTGGACAGTTAGAATGTTTACTTTACCCTTATGATTTAATTTCAATTTAATGATACCATAACTATTGCAGTATCCATATATGTTTACAGTTTTCAATGAAAAGTCATTTAAATCGGTTCTTAGGATAGCACAACCTTTATCATTAATTAAGTTTGAGACATGACTGGTTTTATTTCCATGTCGATAGATCACATGTAGACATGGTACAATTGGATAACGTAAGTTGCATGATATGCAAAGCTATTATGGGTTGTAGACGTTGTAATGGTTTAAATGTCAAGGTTGGTAGGGAGCATTGTTATATTAGATCATGTTTATTAATATTAAACAATAATTTGTTCATTTAAGATGCTTCGTTGTTTTAATGCTTCAAAGGACTGAATTTTAAAACTAGAAGGTAAGGAAGAGATTATTCCTTGTGTAATATTGACCTGGAAAGGTTAAAAATGTAGTTGATTTATTGATTAAATAAATAGTTTTGAATGGAAGGGTAAACACATACATGAAGAAGTTACAAATTGAATAATAAATTTTGATTGGTTACATTAATTAATCACTTAAGCTATGTGATATTAATTGGTTATATGTGCCTATGTTAGTTGGTTAATATATGTTTTATGTTTCAGGTTTAATTTAAATAGTGGTTGGTCATAATTGTTACACCACATATGATTGCCTTGTAGGAAACAAGAAATCCTTTGGTTAGATGCGCAAATTAAATTTGAATGATGTCACCTTGCGTCTTGTTGACTTGTTGATTGGGTGCTTGGGTATAGTCTTCATGTATTTATTGACAGATAATTCGGTCTCCTAGCGCGATGGATTTTGCTTGGTTTTAAGGGTCTAGATATGTTATGTTGGGTCATGGTTACTGTCACGCTTATCGCCTTGTGACAGCACGATCCCTGATGAAGGGATCATTGCGTGCCCTGATTGATAGATGCGAATGATAACCTGGACAAAGTTTTGTGCTTCCTGATGTGGGCATATTGTTTGTTGTAATTAAGGTTGGTACTTGGTTCTGTAACACCTTAATGTGATTGGATTGCTCGTCGTAGAGGTTTCTAGTTACTGGTCGTCGAAGCCATTGTGACAGGATTATTGATGTTTCCCTTTATCTTCTAGGAGTTGTCTTTCTTGTGTCGGGTAGGTGACCATTTTTATTTGTCTATTTGATTATTGCATGTTTCGTCTAGTAACATGATGTGCTAGTATGTTGGGTCGTTGTTGTTTGTTGCCTGATTTGTGTGCATTGTGTTCATCGTCAAGTTGTGTTGATTAATTGTTGTCGTTGTTTCCTTCCTGCTAAAATAAATAAATAAATAAATTCAATTGCTTGCGTCGCATGTAGTCGTAACGCCCGAGGGGTCTTTACATGGATTACAAATTGGAGTTGCCTCCATCTTCAAATGTACATCTAGTCTTCGATGTTTCTTTCTTAAAGAAGGTAATATGTGACAAGATCCTAATCCAAACTATTTTACTAGAGATTAATGAAGAAGGGAAAATCATATTAGAAAAAAACAAATCCTTGAAACAAGGATTAGCGGCTACAAAATCAAGAAATTATTGAGTACCTCACCAATTGGAAGAACCTACTAGTGGAAGATGAGTTCTTCATGCAGAAACACCCGCAATTAGTCAAGTGTTGAGGACAACACTTGTTTGAATGGGAGGGACATGTTAAGCCCTAGACAAAGCCCCATGTTAGGTATAAAACCCCGTATTAATCCCTAGATATTGAATTATTACAATTCTAGTGTTATATTTGTATGTAGACTAGAACCCTTCATTGTAAAAGGAGGTCCCCCCCTTAAAGTGGACTATTATACATTGATTTCTCAAGTCGTTGGTTCATAACAGATCATTACTAGTGTGAAGTATCAAGCTTTAAATTATATGAGGTCCATTATGTTGTTGGTTCTCACTATAATGCTATATCAAGTTTTTGTAAAGGTTTATAACATGGTTATTGTGCACGGTTGCATTTTTGTTGTTTTTAAGTAATTCATTTGGTTTATTATTCAAATTCCATGTTAACAAAGTAATTTTTTCTTTCAATTTTTAAATGGGAGAATGGGAGAGAAACCTTGTACCCTCCTATCTCTTTCTCACCCCTCCTACACATATAGGGTGGTTATCATCACTAATATATTTAAAGCTAATACAAGGTTATGATCACCAAATCCTAAGACCTTGTGTGATATTTTGTGGTAATGCATTTTAGAAAAACTATTGGTCATATCTTAGAGAAGAAGGATAAACGTTCTATGAATTTGACCTTTTCATGTTCGTCATTATTGGAAGCCAGCTAGACAGTTTTTTCCAAAATTGCAATTTTGAATTGATGAAATTGTTGTTTTTAATGTAAAAATGATTTCAACACACTCAAATACCCATATTGCAATCACATTATGCAATGTCAACATATGATATTTACAATTCCAACAATTCAAAATGATTCTTGTGGAATTTCAGACCAAAAATATGATTTTCCTTCCCTTTATTTTGAGTTATCAAAAAAGAGTGAATTCATAAAACATTTAAACTATAACTAACTTGGATTAATAAATGACTAAAAATTTGTTTTGATGGGTAAAAAGATGCTTAGATGTGTAAGTTGCTATAATACAGAAGTGGTGGAAGAATGATTCAATCCAAAGCATGGCATAATGATAAATGTCTATCCAATAGGTTTGTTAAGGTCCTAACCCGCACATAGGTAGATCAATGTATTCGGATGTAATAAAGGTCAATATTAATAAGACCTTTCAATAAAATAGAATAAGGCGGATGTAAGAAGAAAATTTGTTTTGATGGGTAAAAAAATGCTTAGATGTGTAAGTTGCTATAATACAGAAGTGGTGGAAGAATGATTCAACTGTGCCATGGCATAATGATAAAATGTCTATCCAAATTTTGTTAAGGTCCCAACCCGCATAGGTAGATCAATGTATTCGATGTAATAAAGGTCAATATTGGCGACCTTCAATAAAATAGAATATGGATGTGGGTAAGACTCCATTAGAAGATTTCTCTTTTAGAAGGATCTTCCCCTAGATTCTTCTACAACGAAAGAAACCCTAGCTTGAGATTATTGTAATAGAGCACTGACCGAGGTTGCCTCAAGAGGCTCCCAGCTGATTTCTCAATCAAGTGTTTTCTATCATATATTCTCAGATATCATTTCGTAGACAGAAGATTATGTCGGATATCTTTTACCAAGTATTCCGCATTCTAGCATTTTACTCTCTCCGCTCACATATTTTATATATCTTGTATCTTGTAAGTGGTATCAAAGCACTTTGCTTGGCGTAAATTGTGGGTATTTTTTCTAAGGTGTAGACGTATTCCCACGCCTTTAAGCCACAAAGATCTATTGCCATTGCATAAACCCATGTTGAGGGATTCATACACGCTAGAAATACAAGTGGTACTTAAGCGCATTATATATAAGCATACCCTTGTAACCCATGTTGGAAAAATTCCTTCGAAAGGGTAGCACATCGTGACAACACTGTGGTGTACCTGGATCAATTCTAGATTTTCTTCAAGTTCTTTACAAAACTCATCGTACACGATCATGAGAGAAGTGTCACCGAAAAGCACTCGAAGATACTCAGTACCGGTAGTCGGGTAGTATGTATTAATGGCACGGTCTATCCTTCTTAGTTAGTGCCCCGAGATATTGGGTCGAGTACCACCGTTGGACCCCGCACATATCGTGAGCTGGCGCGATGTATAAACCTCATTTGTAGAACCCTGGAATACCCAACCTTTGGGGAACATAAACAAATTAAACTAACAAGATCTATTGTCGCATCCGTGGTTATGCCATAAGTAAATACCGTCTGGGGACTCTAGATTTCAAAGACTGCAAGATTCTCGTGATTCAAAGTATAACTCCCTGCAGTCAGAATTCAGGTGCCACCCAAACCAACCTTCCACTAGTCAAGAAGGATCCAGATTTGGCTACAACCCAAGCAGCTTTGGACCAAGGAGCCACATGTAGAACCATCAAGGAAGTGCTAGTACTGGAAAGATATGACTTAGCAGATGGTGGCACTTGGGAACCAAATTTTACCATTCCAAAGAAGCTTCACATCTCAAGCCTCGAGACAAGGTTGTTTTAAGGGGGCTGGATGATGTTAACGCCCCAACCATATGGGTAGATCAATGTATTCTGGATGTAATAAAGGTCAATATTAATAAGACCTTCCAATAAAATAGAATAAGGCTGGATGTAAGAAGACCCATTAGAAGCTTCCGCTTTTAGAAGGATCTTCCTCTAGATGCTTCTCTTAATAGACACATTTAGTATAAATAAGGGTCGAGGGTATGAAAACCCTAGCTTGGAGATTATTGTAACAGAGCACTGCTCGACTAGAGGTTGCCCACTCGAAGAGGCCTGTGAACATTGCTTTCTGAATCGAAGTGCTTTTCTATTGCTATTTCGTATATCATTTCTGTGTATTGTGAAGATTATGCTGGATATTTTACTATTATTCTGCCATTTCTAGCATTTTATTTCTGTTCTGCATATTTTATATATTTGGTATCTTGCAAGGTTTGTAATTTATGTTGCATTGAGGGAATTGCACATTAATTAGAAGAAAACATTTGAATGGATGGAAAATGTGGCAACCTATTATAGTATAAACATAGGTTCATGTACCTACTCAAGTAAGTCAACAAAATGTTGTACAAGGACATCCTGCATTAATTATTTGTAGGTCAACTTGGGATGCATACAAAGTGACACAAACTATATGTGAAGATGTAGTAATATAGAAGAAGTCTAAACATTATACGATTTGGATTTTTCTGACAGCCATCACCAAAATCGAGTTATACAATTTTTGGTCAAATTGTAATTTTTCATCATCGAAATTTCACTTTTGAATGCATAAATGGATCTAGTGCCCTAAAAACCTCTAGTGCACCAATCTCAACAATTGATATTTACAATTCCAATAATTTTTCTAAATGTTTAACAAAATTTTGAACAAATTTATTCGAAAAAATATGAAAAAAAAGTCCAAATTATAACATATTTAGACTACACTTGGTGATAAATCATTTATAAGTCAATCTTATAAATATTCATTTATCTATTTTTCTTTTATAATTTATAATTACTTTAATATCATGTTGCACTTTTGTATGATTTATGTTCTCATTAGTCCCTACCCAATGCTAGATATTATTGCAATCTTATTCATTTATCTATTTCTCTTTTATGATTTGTAATTACTTTATTGTCCTTATATTAATATTGCCTTCTTGTATGATTTATTTTTTTATTAGTCCATGCTAAATGCGAGGTACTATTGCAACGAGTTCAATATTTACATTGTATTAATTTTAATCGAGTTCTAAAATATTTAAACTTATCTTAGGTTGTTGTAATAATTTATAATTTTTCAATTAAATAATATGATAATTTTTATTTCTATTGGTTATAGCATTTGAGATCTTATTTCGGAGTTGACAATGGAGTTCTCAAAAACGGTGTTGGATTAAACATTCATGTTAAATACCTAACAAAACCTCTCAAGATGTATTAAGTTTTTAATACCTTATTATATTCTATTAGTTCTATTTTGAATACTTTATTACCTTTTTTTTTTTGCTCACAAACAATATGCTAAGGGTTATATTTCATTAATAAAATAATGAACGACAAAATTATGTCAATGTCCCTAACAATCGATTTGTTGTTTATAACATGGAGTTTTGTTGGTATTTCAATATTGCATTTGTGACTTCATAAAAATAAGAGAATGTTTAATTTTTCTTTTCTTGGTTCATCAACTCTATAGTACTACAACGACTTCATAAAAATAAGAGAATGTTTAATTTTTCTTTTCTTGGTTCATCTTTTCTTGGGTATGTAAATTTTCTAATTCGTTTATTATTGTTGTTTTTTACTCAGTGGTTACAATCTATTTACAAGTAATTGTGGGACATGCAATTAAGTGTATGTCATCAGCTTTTAAGTTGTTTACTTAACGTAGTGAGAAATCATGTTTTATTGGTTTTTTCATTACTTCTTATATGTGTTTGTCACTTATATATGTTAATTAGGTGTAGTCTAAATGTTTTATGTTTTTACTTTTTGGAGAAGGTTTTTCAACAAGTTTTGTTCAAAATTTGGTTAGAAATTTAGAAGGATAGTTGAAATTGCACATTTCAGTGATTGAGATTACATATTTCGGATATCCTGGGTTTTTGAGGATGTTGAATCAATTTATACATTAAAAACGTGATTTAAGAGATTTTGCCAACAATTGCATTGCAGATTCCAACAATAATTACCAAAAAAATTAAATAAATTATGCCCACCAATTATGAATTGTTTTACACAAATAGTCTAATTCGTTTTCAACTGATGCTCTATCAAAACAACCTGAAAAACAAGCAAGAATGAAGATAACCATACAAAACCTCTCAATTCATCTAAAGTTGTTCCTAACAAAGTACACTCAACAAGAAGTAACGATGACAAGACATAAAACAAAAATAAGACACAAGGACTAATTGCAATGTACCCGCCATCAACAAGTAGTAAGGGGGGGCTCATAAATGAAATGAATAACATCACCACCAGTGATCAAGTTTGAAGGGCTACTTTTAATTTCAAGTTGAAGGGTATATTTTTATTCAACCCTTCCATCATGAAAAGTTGAAAATATAGTTGTACTTCAATTGACAAGAGTAAACTAGTTACACACTTCAAAAAATATATAAATATATTATATAATTACCCTTCCAATTATTTAAAATGTTCAAATTTAATGAACAACCAAATAGTTAAGTTGGAATTTCAATAGAAACTCATAATAAACATACTTTTTAATTTCAAGTATAATATTTTGATGGGTTATATATACATTAATAATAATAATAATAATGCATAACCATTATGAGCCACACTTTCTTTAGAGGAATTTCAAAGTATAAAAATGGCAATATAAAACTTTAGACATAGTCACAAAATCAAACATTTTTGTGAACACTCATAATAGAGGATGTAATTTATATATATCCATATGATGCATGAGCATACTCCAATCCTACTTAATCATGGGAGTCATGTTCATTCTAGATCTCATTAGAAATGAAAAAAATTGTGGTAGATATTGAGACATTTGTTCAAGGCTGATAATTCTATCAAAATACTATAAAAGCAATGAAGAGACCCTACTTGCATTATAAGCCTCTAGGAGTATGACAATCTAACATGATTGCATCCATTGATTATTATTTAATTTAAGATGTTTATGGTTTGGAGCTTCCCGAGATCCTTAAAAACACAAAATTAAAGGAAATTATTCGTCAAGACCGCCAAACACACATTGTTTTTATTAAGGATATTGATAGTTTACTTTATCTTTCAAATGTGAAAGTGCATGAAAGAATGGGATGTTAGAGCATAATTTCTAATGCATGAGTTTGATGATAATAAAAATTATGTTACCTTCTCCCTGTTTTTTTTAATAATCCCACACAACGTCAAAAATGTCATTCCAAGAATTAATGCTACAAAGGATATGTCTCCTTGACCTTGGGCTTGGGATGAGGTAGGGGGGAAGAGATTTATGGGGCATTTTGAATTTGTTTACAAAGTATCATCACAATGATGTTAATGTTGCTAGAACATGAAGAAGAAAGTGAAAGAGTGTGATATATAGAGATGCATGGAACTAGGAAAAGGGGAATGATCATTTTGGATAACATAGGAGTGAGGATTTGATGATGTTATAAATTGATTGAACATAATCACAAATGTCATTGTTGTAATCTCAATTTTAGGTTTTGTAATGTTCACATGGTTCATTTTGTGCAAGTTCATATCTAAACTTAATCAAGAACATACAAGTTATAAAATTTCACCAAGCTTAATAAAGTTTTTTATCCCAAGCATAATAATTAAATAGTTTATGTGAAACAAAGAAAAATTATGCATTACCTTTATGATGAGCTGGACCAAACTTGTACAAGATTGGTGGATTGTTTAGATTACATTCAATTCTTAGTTGTGTTTTATTCCCATTATCTATTTTATTACTAGGGATGCCATGAATTACATGCTAAGTGGTTGAGAGGCCTGCTAATGCGCTGAAATAATAATTATATTGGATACCAAATCTATAACCATGTCATGAATTTTAATAGGCAAACACATAGCATTATGAATGAAATAAAATAACTATAAATCAACATGTTTGACACTATTAGTGAAATGGAATAAGTGAACATAAAAGGGAGAGATGACATGATTTCCATGGGTTTGCTCAATGCCCATAGAATTTACATCCATAACCTAAGACTAATTGTTTTGGTTTTTAACAGAGATGAGAGTGGAGGTAAAGATAATAAAGGAAATGGAATTATGGAAAATTTCTGAGCAAATATAAAAGAAACAAATGGCATTATAGTTAGTGTCGGATTCAAAAACATGAATTATGTAAACTAATTGTGATGCAAATTCCCATATTGACAACAATGAACAATACTCACAACACATGAATTCAAGTGCAGATTTAGAAAAACAAGGTGTCTAATCTCCTTTGGGAAGATTTCATTAAATGACACATAAAATAGTGTGGTGGTAGGATATTGATCTAAGTGTGAGCTATGTGATGGATTTAATATTGTGGAAGAATCATGGAATAGATAAGAGCCAACTAGAATAGATATTATTTTAGTGTTTAGATGCCAAAGGCAAGTATTGTGTGATGAACCAAGGCTCATTGACCAACCAAGCATTTTAAAGTGAGAACATTGATGAGTTATTGAAAATCTCACCCTTCTTTTGACATTTTGTGATATTT
>SNQJ01S0043076.1:0-13371 GCA_010110895.2 Picea sitchensis | reverse complement strand
AAAGAATTAGAAAGATGAATGAATTCCTGATTGATTGATAGATATATAATAGTTTTAAAAATGTAAAAAAAAACCTACTATTATCTTTGGAACATAAAGATTTCTCATCATTAATACAAAAAATAGAACTAATATAAAGTTTTTTTTTTTTTAAATAATAGAACTAATTTAAGTTATTCACATCACACAATTTTATATTTTTATTTAGATTATATTATCTTTCAAATATAGAGATATCTTATTAATTTATTTTAAATAAAATTTTAAATAAATAGATTTTAAAAAGCCAAATAAAAGAAAGGTTTATTATACATTTTGAATAACAAGCAACCCTCAATTATTATTCATTACTTTTGCATTTAGTTATATTAAGTTTCATTGTTCAACATGTATTTTCCAACTAAGTCGGCAGGGACTACGTTGCCATGCAACCCTTGTTTTCTTATAAAAAAGTTTGCATCCTAACATTTCAAATACATAAATTAAAATACAGATATTTTTCAATTACATAAATTAAAATACATATATTATGTTGTTGAAAAATTATATTCTTTTGATTGAAGATGTTCCCAAGATGTTATAATGTTTTTTCTTATGTTCACAAGTTGTTGTAGTGTTTTTCTTTTGTTTGAAGTGTTATTGTTTTTCTTTTGTTTGAAGTGATATATTGAAGAAGTTTACAAGTTGGTTTTTTTTACAATAACAAGTGGATGCTTATTAATTAATATTTCTTTCAATTTGTGTTTTCTACAAAACCAAGTCATTTATAGGTATACCTCATTGATAATACGTTGTACGTTATTTTTCCTCCCTCTTACATTTTCCTTTAAGTATTTATCTCCTCTACAACGATATGCATAAAACATAATATTTTAGCTTTTCTTCTTGGCAATTGGGGTTATAATTAAAAACCACATGCAAAAGCAATTATGTTTCAAATACCAATCAATAACGTAAAATATTTTTGTTGTCTACAAAGGGTGTTTATGTTTTAAAGCTATTTTTTCCTAAGCATGTTGTTTTGAATAAATGTAAACACGGTATTGTTATTATTTTGGGAATTTAGTTGTCCATAGTTATTTCATAGGGCTATGATATTTCTTTGATTAAAAACCATTGTAAACATTGCAAAAAATTGCAAGGAAGGCGCTCAGGTTCTTGCTAGTATTCTATGGGTATGTAAATCTTCCTATGGGTATGTAAATTTTCTAATTCATTTATTATTGTTGTTCTCTACTCAGTGGTTACATTCTATCTACAAGTAATTGTGGGACATGCAATTAAGTGTATGTCATCAGCTTTTAAGTTGTTTACCCAACGTAGTGAGAAATCATGTTTTATCAGTTTTTTCATTACTTCTTATATTTGTTTGTCACTTATATATGTTAATTAGGTGTAGTCTAAATGTTTTATGTTTTTACTTTTTGGAGAAGGTTTTTCAACGAGTTTTGTCCAAAATTTGGTTAGAAATTTAGAAGGATAGTTGAAATTGCACATTTCAGTGATTGAGATTACATATTTCGAATATCCTGGGTTTTTGAGGACGCTGAATCAATTTATACATTAAAAACGTGATTTAAGAGATTTTGCCAACAATTGCATTGCAGATTCCAACGATAATTACCAAAAAAATTAAATAAATTATGCCCACCAATTATGAATTGTTTTACACAAATAGTCTAATTCATTTTCAACTAATGCTCTATCAAAACAACCTGGAAAACAAGCAAGAATGAAGATAACCATACAAAATCTCTCAATTCATCTAAAGTTGTTCCTAACAAAGTACACTCAACAAGAAGTAACGATGACAAGACATAAAACAAAAATAAGACACAAGGACTAATTGCAATGTACCCGCCATCAACAGGTAGTAAGAGGGGGCTCATAAATGAAATGAATAACATCACCACCAGTGATCAAGTTTGAAGGGCTACTTTTAATTTCAAGTTGAAGGGTATATTTTTATTCAACCCTTTCATCATGAAAAGTTGAAAATATAGTTGTACTTCAATTGACAAGAGTAAACTAGTTACACACTTCAAAAAAAATATAAAAATATTATATAATTACCCTTCCAATTATTTAAAATGTTCAAATTTAATGAACAACCAAATAGTTAAGTTGAAATTTCAATAGAAACTAATAATAAACATACTTTTTAATTTCAAATATAATATTTTGATGGGTTATATATACATTAATAATAATAATAATAATGCATAACCATTATGAGCCACACTTTCTTTAGAGGAATTTCAAAGTATTAAAATGACAATATAAAACTTTAGACATAGTCACAAAATCAAACATTTTTGTGAACACTCATAATAGAGGATGTAATTTATATATATCCATATGATGCATGAGCATACTCCAATCCTACTTAATCATGGGAGTCATGTTCATTCTAGATCTCATTAGAAATGAAAAAAATTGTGGTAGATATTGAGACATTTGTTCAAGGCTGATAATTCTATCAAAATACTATAAAAGCAATGAAGAGACCCTACTTGCATTATAAGCCTCTAGGAGTATGACAATCTAACATGATTGCATCCATTGATTATTATTTAATTTAAGATGTTTATGGTTTGGAGCTTCCCGAGATCCTTAAAAACACAAAATTAAAGGAAATTATTCGTCAAGACCGCCAAACACACATTGTTTTTATTAAGGATATTGATAGTTTACTTTATCTTTCAAATGTGAAAGTGCATGAAAGAATGGGATGTTAGAGCATAATTTCTAATGCATGAGTTTGATGATAATAAAAATTATGTTACCTTCTCCCTGTTTTTTTTAATAATCCCACACAACGTCAAAAATGTCATTCCAAGAATTAATGCTACAAAGGATATGTCTCCTTGACCTTGGGCTTGGGATGAGGTAGGGGGGAAGAGATTTATGGGGCATTTTGAATTTGTTTACAAAGTATCATCACAATGATGTTAATGTTGCTAGAACATGAAGAAGAAAGTGAAAGAGTGTGATATATAGAGATGCATGGAACTAGGAAAAGGGGAATGATCATTTTGGATAACATAGGAGTGAGGATTTGATGATGTTATAAATTGATTGAACATAATCACAAATGTCATTGTTGTAATCTCAATTTTAGGTTTTGTAATGTTCACATGGTTCATTTTGTGCAAGTTCATATCTAAACTTAATCAAGAACATACAAGTTATAAAATTTCACCAAGCTTAATAAAGTTTTTTATCCCAAGCATAATAATTAAATAGTTTATGTGAAACAAAGAAAAATTATGCATTACCTTTATGATGAGCTGGACCAAACTTGTACAAGATTGGTGGATTGTTTAGATTACATTCAATTCTTAGTTGTGTTTTATTCCCATTATCTATTTTATTACTAGGGATGCCATGAATTACATGCTAAGTGGTTGAGAGGCCTGCTAATGCGCTGAAATAATAATTATATTGGATACCAAATCTATAACCATGTCATGAATTTTAATAGGCAAACACATAGCATTATGAATGAAATAAAATAACTATAAATCAACATGTTTGACACTATTAGTGAAATGGAATAAGTGAACATAAAAGGGAGAGATGACATGATTTCCATGGGTTTGCTCAATGCCCATAGAATTTACATCCATAACCTAAGACTAATTGTTTTGGTTTTTAACAGAGATGAGAGTGGAGGTAAAGATAATAAAGGAAATGGAATTATGGAAAATTTCTGAGCAAATATAAAAGAAACAAATGGCATTATAGTTAGTGTCGGATTCAAAAACATGAATTATGTAAACTAATTGTGATGCAAATTCCCATATTGACAACAATGAACAATACTCACAACACATGAATTCAAGTGCAGATTTAGAAAAACAAGGTGTCTAATCTCCTTTGGGAAGATTTCATTAAATGACACATAAAATAGTGTGGTGGTAGGATATTGATCTAAGTGTGAGCTATGTGATGGATTTAATATTGTGGAAGAATCATGGAATAGATAAGAGCCAACTAGAATAGATATTATTTTAGTGTTTAGATGCCAAAGGCAAGTATTGTGTGATGAACCAAGGCTCATTGACCAACCAAGCATTTTAAAGTGAGAACATTGATGAGTTATTGAAAATCTCACCCTTCTTTTGACATTTTGTGATATTTNTATGTAAAAGGTTGTGTCATGTGTGCAACAAGCAAACCAAGTAATAGAAAGTTAGGCTTGTACACTCCACTTCCAGTTCCTTCTCGTCCATGGGAAAGTGTTTCAATGGATTTCGTAGGAGGTTTACCAATGTCTAGAAAATGACATGACTATATGTATGTTGTTGTGGATCGATTCAGTGAAATGTGTATACTCATTCCTTGTAAAAAGCAGATCACAGCTGAGATGACTGCTCATTTGTTCTTCCAAAATGTATGGGTCCATTTTGGACTTCCTACTTCTATTATTTTTTATCGAGATTCTCGATTTCTTGGGAAATTCTAGTCATCATTATGGGAACTTATGGACACAAAGTTGAAGAAAAGCACATCATTTCATCCACAAATCGGCGGTCAAACTGAAGTGGTCAACAGGACTATGGTACATCTTCTTCGAGGGTATTGTGCTAAGCATCCCAAGCTTTGGGATGAACAATTGCATTATGCACAACATGCCTACAACAGAGCTATACACTCTTCTACTCAAAAGTCTCCTTTCGAGACATGTTTTGGGTACTTGCCAAAGTCTCCTTTAGACTTCATTTTTGGGAAAGATACAGTGGAATGTGAACAGGTTGATGCAGATAAAGCTCGAAGGTTTATTCAGCAAATTCAGGTAATTCATCAAGCAGCGTAGGAACAATTGGAATCAAGTCAGACCAAATACCAAAAAAGGCATGACAAGCATCACATAGATCATCATTTTGAGATTGGTGATCAAGTATGGCTTCATATCAGCAAAGATCGACTTCAAGGTGAAGGTAGAAAGTTGAAACCTATCAGGTATGGACCCTTTACAATTTTGGACAAAGTCGGTAATAATGATTTTCGATTACAATTGCCTCCTTATATGCAAATGTATTCAGTTGTTAATGTGGAAAACTTGAAATTGTATGAGCCACCTATGATTATAGACCAAGATGTACAGGTTCAAGTACCTTCTGTTGACGAGTTTGCTCTTGAGTATCTTAATGAACTTCAGGAAGATGTAATAATGGACAAGAAGGTCAGATTGTCACGAAGAGGAAACATGGAGTTTATTCGTGTGGGGTTAAAAGGAATGTATCCAAGCAAAGCAAGGTGGATAGAGACCGAAAGAGTGAGGGAATTATACCCTCACTTATTTTCTTAATGATTTCATACTTTTTGTGGCCAAAAAGCTTTCCAGTGGGAACGTTTGATCCAGGTGGATCATCTCAAAATTCGATAGAGTTAAATTATTCAAATGGAAAAGTAAAGATTACAAAGTGGAAGAGCTCGTCAACATCTTTCCGGTGATGTTCGTTTCAGGAAAAACGGCCTCCAGGTGACAAAGATACGAGCAAGGGAAGTTTCATAAAAAATGGTTATAAATGGGTTAAAATGGTCAAAAATATGGTTAGAAATGGTTTGGGAAAAAAAAGGGGTGGTCAAGGGCCTAGCCCTTGACCTTCTTGGCTTGCTTGAGATCTTATTTTCATGTTGTTTGTTGTAACTGCCTAAGTAGATTGGATTCCTATATTATGATGCAATTTGTCTTCATTAAATAATAGATTGTGAGCGTAGCCTCACCTGTGTGGTTTTCTCCTAATTCTAAGTAATCCATCCCTATTTCATACTCTTCAACATTTTCAATGATATTAAAACCAAAAAATTGTAGCAAATGCATGCATTTTAAGCACCTATTTCGCGATAATTGACATATAGATCAGGTGTTCTGTGACAACCACTGAAAGGTTCATCAAAATATTATTTCAACTATCAAGAGATTCAACATTTCAGTGTTACTCAAATAAATTATATCTGCAGCATTGCCCAATTTTAAAAAGGTAAGGTCATTTTAGTGACAATTATTTCCCATTGTTTTGTACTAATAGATGTATAATAACTATATGTGAACCGAGCAAGACCAGATAGGGATTAATTAAACTAATCATTAGAAAAATACTATTTTCTTGATCCAGACTCGAAAACTTCTCAACCCCTATTTCACAAATTCTTTCAAGTCCGCTACCATTTCATCTACCTACTTCTTGTTCTTCAGTCACACCGATTCTGTTTAGGTTTTTACCTCCTGAAGACTAGTGCCATGCCCTTGTCTAATGGTCGACCCCTCCCTACGAGCTGAATCAAATAGTAGCCATTGAACCGCTTGCTCTAAAGCTTGAGTGAGGTTGAACTATCTCTGTACATGATGCCAAGATCAAAGAAGGGCATAAAGAATATCATCAAATTGAAGTATAGGTTTAGACGTTGGGCCATTTTAGAGGAACAGGAAGCGAGTACCAGATCTGAGCTAGCAGAACAGAAGAACAAGAAAATAAAGAATGTGTGAAATGCGTGCAAGACACATGAGACCTAATCACAATGGTTACCACTTCGTCTTGTATAGGTAATCTTGTATTAAATGACGTGCCATCACATTTGGCAGGCAATGTAGCAGTTGGCAGAACATTAGTCTGTGTTTGAGCATTGAATGTTGTCATCAGTGGCAAGGCTTGGGTAGGGCAGTGCAGGGAGGGTTTGTCCAAGGGCAGCATTTTCAAAGGGAGCATTCACATTGCCAACTGTGTATATAAATAATGCTCAAATTCTTGTAGGCTTCCCAGAATTGATTGGATTAGAAATGTATAATTAGAATCCACCATTAAGCTACACATTTTCGGATCTATATTACTATTATATATTACAAAACAATTACTTATATCTAAATATAAATCATTGAATTTATCATCATTAATTAAGAATTTTGACAAGTGGAGAGAAGTGCCATGTGCAATCGCTGCATGTTGGGCTCTACAAGTGGGGTTCAAGGTTCTTCAATTAGAGGCGCTATGTATTTGACAGAAAGAGGAAAATGAACGCCTAGAGTAAAGAATGCTACCAGAATGTTTTGCATGCTTGGTTCAACAGAATGTTGCATTGATGGGGGTACTCTCCCACCATTTCCACCAAAATTTCCATGCTAGAAGGTATGTAACTACTAAAACCTCAATCATTGTGCCACTCTGTCATTGGTCTTTATTTGAAATTTCTACCTTTTCCAACCTCTTCACGCTGCATTCATCAACAAACCAGTAGCTGAGCTCAGGGATAGTATTTATTTGCCAGTCAGGGTTTTATACCCAGAGAAATCTTGACTAGGTCTGTGCCACTGCTTGCAAATTCAGTTTACCTGGAAATTTAAACGCCATGGACAGTAAACCTGAATCTTTTGAGCACATTTTTTGTAGGGACCTTGCCTTTAACTTAAGAACATCCATGCAAGTATGAGCTATATCTAAGAAATCTGTGTATCCTCGGACCTCACTTGACACAACTCATTTTTGGCAGCTTATTGCTAACAACGAGTCACAGCCCCAAATCATGTTATGAGCAAAACGATTTGCTTATCAAACATGTACAATTAATTCTAGGTATTTGAGAGTCTTATATATCTAAAAACCTAAATTCTAAGCCATAAGCTTTAATTTGTATATCTAAAGAATGGAGAAATCTAAAACCCTCAGAGTGATTAAAAAGGGCTCCACTGCAATTCACCAAGGAGAATTAAAAGGTCATTTATCTTAATGCAATGAAAAATCAGTGAGAACATAAGGACAAAATGAAAGATGAGTGAAAAAACACAAGTACAAAATGAAAAGCCATCCTTCTCCGGTCCTTTAGGTGGATTGGCAAAGCCATCCTTCTATCCTTTAGGTGGATGGGCAAAGCCATCCTTCTATCTTTTAGGTGGATGGGCAAAGCCATCCTTCCTTTGGTCTTTTGGACTCCATGAAGTTTTATGTCTAAGTCCAAATGTTTCGCTGATTGATTCAGATGAGCTAGTTGGGTAGTTGCAAGAGAACCTTGGATCTATTGAATGGTACAGTCCCCCAAGTGATCTTGGATTTATTGAATGGTACGGTCCCCAAGTAATAGCTTACTGATAATTTATAACCGCCCAAAGGATGTAGACCAAAACAATTATGAAAGTTGAACAGATGTAGACCAAAACAATCATGAAGATTGAACCTCTGTAAAAAAAAAGAAAAGAAGAAGCTACTTCATTCTTACCACACCTAATATACACCTCATATGTATATATAAGTTCAGGATAAATGGTTTGTGCAAATGTTATGAATATGGCAAAGATTTGATTTCCTACTGGCTGCAGATTGCCTATTGAGGTTTTATAAGACTAAGTCGTGATTCCAGGACTCAAAACAAGCTTGAAGTGCTTCTACCCGAGTTCATTTAAATTGATTCAACTGTCCAAATGAGGTAAGCTTAGCTTCTCTATCTTTCACTTCTATAAATATGATAACATGGCCATGAAGGGATGGACTTCTAAAAATATGATAATATGGCTATGAAGGGATGGAATATCTTGATTATTCCAAATTCTCCATATCCATAGCTTCTATTATGTGGATATACATATTCTACTTTGGATTTTTTTATTTAAAAAAATTAAAATAATATAATAATATGGCTATGAAAGAATGGAATATCTTGATTATTCCAAATTTTCCATATTCATAACTTCTATTATGTGGATATAGATACTTTACTTTGGATTTTTTGATTTAATTTTTTTTTAAAATATGATAATATGACTATGAAGGGATGGAATATCCAAATTCTCCATATTCATAGCTTCTATTATAGCTTCTATTATGTGTATGTGGATATAGATATTCTACTTTGGAGTTTTTTATTTAAAAAAATTAAAATGCAATGAGTTATATTTATGTTTTTTTTTTATTAAAAGATTTTAATACAAGCTTTATGTTTTTTTTTATGTATTAAAAGATTTTAATACAAGTTTACGGCCCTGCTGGGTTAGCATGAAAGATTTTAATACAAGTATCTTTTTCATTTTTCATAAATATATTTAGGATAAACATGATATAGGATATACATATTCTATCTTGGATTTTTTGATTTAAAAAAATTAAAATACAATGAGTTATATTTATGTTTTTTTTTAATGATTTATTAATAAAAAAACCATAAAAGAATTTAATACAAGTATACTGCACTGCTGGGTTTAGCATGAAAGATTTTAATAAAGTATCTTTTTTTCTAACTTATTTAGGATTAACATGATAAAATTTAAAAGAAAAAAAAAAACAAAATACTTTGAGATAGTTATTCTTTTAATAGTTGAAGGTGAAACAAAATTTTTGTATTTTTTTTCTAATTTATTTAGGATTAACAAGATAAAACTTAAAAAAAAAAAAAACTTTGAAATAGTTATTCTTTTAATAGTTGAAGGTGAAACAAAACTTTTCTTTCCTTTTAATTAAAAGTTAAAACTCATACTTTTAATTAAAACCCATACTTTCCTTTTATAGATGAATGCATAGATTTAGCTATTATGGATTAGCTTGAGTTAATGCAGTTACTTACTAGAGACTTGAGACTGATTTTATGCACAACACATTGAAACTATGCAATTAGAGTTTTATATTTTCAATTATGAAGAAATGTTTTTGCAGTGTTAGGTTTATATCCTAACAAATCGAAAATTTATAAATATTTATGCTAAGCATTTATTGATTATATTTTTAGTTAAAAAGAATTGTATTAATTTTTTATTGACAAAAACATTTTTAATGCAATGACATTTGTGTTTTTTCAATTGTAATTGTAAAATACTAAATTTTGTATATATAAAAAGATAAAAACTTGAATATCATTATTTACTAAATTATTGCACTAAGAGTAGTTATGTGCTTTAAAACTCACTGTGATTATAGATTTTACATTAAACATTAAGAAAATTTAAATTCATCTCAATTAAAAAGTATAACAATAATAAAAATAAAATCTACTCAATTAAATGATAAGAAAAATTACACTTTAATAAATGTGATCTCTCTTTGTTTTATATATCCCATTATAAAAGAGTGAAAAAGCTCATCCCAAAATTAACAATGTATGTGATTTATCTCATTATTACATAATGTCTCCTATTATATTATATAATATTATTTATTAGTATGATTGTTATATACCTTTTAATCACTATACAATTAACAAACATGTATATAATGTAATTTGATATTTTTTTATAGGGTTAAGACGGTTTATTAGTGTGATTGATATATATATTTGTAATTACTATTTAATTAATCATTTGTTTAAAAATATTATAAATTATAAATTTAAATTTGGTTGATTTTTTTAAAATTCATATTCAATATTTATTATTATAAATGTTGAACTATTTTTTTTTTAAATATTTCTAAAAAAAATAAGAAATTATATATATATTAAGTTAAAGGATTTAAATAGTGAATTAGATCTCCTAATTTATAAGGACAACATTGAACACCTTTTACAACTACCATTTCCACCTCTATTAACGAGTTCTCTCTGTCGTGTAAAAATAAGAATAAATCAACCAACTTTTGGTATGATAAAGAATGTAAAATTGCTAGGAAATCCATTAGGGATGCTTCTAATGAGTCATTTAAGCTCGATAAGATCAATATGTACAAACCCCTAATTAAAAGGGAGAATGGTACTATATAAATAAAAGGTAATACTGGTGATGCAAGAGGTTACAGGTAAGATAGAAAGCGTAGGAGAATGATGATGATGATGATGCAAGGGGAGTAACAAGTACAAGAATGAAGGCTTGCAATGCAAGAATGGTTGATGAACCATGTACAAGAAGGAGTTTCCTAGAGAATCAACGAATACAANGGACTCAAAACAAGCTTGAAGTGCTTCTACCCGAGTTCATTTAAATTGATTCAACTGTCCAAATGAGGTAAGCTTAGCTTCTCTATCTTTCACTTCTATAAATATGATAACATGGCCATGAAGGGATGGACTTCTAAAAATATAATAATATGGCTATGAAGGGATGGAATATCTTGATTATTCCAAATTCTCCATATTCATAGCTTCTAGTATGTGGATATACATATTTTACTTTGGATTTTTTGATTTAAAAAAATATGATAATATGGCTATGAAGGGAGGGAATATCTTGATTATTCCAAATTCTCCATATTCATAGCATATTCATAGCTTCTATTATATGTATGTGGATATAGATATTCTACTTTGGAGTTTTTTATTTAAAAAAATTAAAATGCAATGAGTTATATTTATGTTTTTTTTTATTAAAAGATTTTAATACAAGTTTTATGTTTTTTTTTTATGTATTAAAAGATTTTAATACAAGTTTACGGCCCTGCTGGGTTAGCATGAAAGATTTTAATACAAGTATCTTTTTCATAACTTATTTAGGATAAACATGATATAGGATATACATATTCTATCTTGGATTTTTTGATTTAAAAAAATTAAAATACAATGAGTTATATTTATGTTTTTTTTAATGATTTATTAATAAAAAACCATAAAAGAATTTAATACAAATATACTGCCCTGCTGGGTTTAGCATGAAAGATTTTAATATAAGTATCTTTTTTTTCTAATTTATTTAAGATAAACATGATAAAACTTATAAAAAATAAAAAAAACAACTTTGAGTTAGTTATTCTTTTAATAGTTGAAGGTGAAACAAAACTTTTCTTTCCACCCATACTTTTAATTAAAACCCATACTTTCCTTTCATAGATGAATGCATAGATTTAGCTATTATGGATTAGCTTGAGTTAATGCACTTACTTACTATAGACTTGAGGCTGATTTTATGCACAACACATTGAAACTATGCAATTAGAGTTTTATATTTTCAATTATGAAGAAATGTTTTTGTAGTGTTAGGTTTATATCCTAACAAACAGTTATGACTTAAGATAGAAAATTTATAAATATTTATGCTAAGCATTTATTGATTATATTTTTAGTTAAAAAGAATTGTATTAATTTTTTTATTGACAAAAACATTTTTACTGCAATGACATTTGTGTTTTTTCAATTGTAATTGTAAAATACTAAATTTTATATATATAAAAAGATAAAAAATTGAATATCATTATTTACTAAATTATTGTATTAAGAGTAGCTATGTACTTTAGAACTTATTGTGATTATAGATTTTACACTAAACATTAAGAAAAATTAAATTCATCTCAATTAAAAAGTATAACAATAATAAAAATAAAATCTACTCAATTAAATGATAAGAAAAATTACACTTTAATAAATGTGATCTCTCTTTGCTTTATATATCCCATTATAAAAGAGTGAAAAAGCTCATCCCAAAATTAACAATGTATGTAATTTATCTCATTATTACATAATGTCTCCTATTATATTATATAATATTATTTATTAGTATGATTGTTATATACCTTTTAATCACTATACAATTAACAAACATGTATATAATGTATTTTGATATCTTTCTATAGGGTTAAGACGGTTTATTAGTGTAATTGATATATATATTTGTAATCACTATTTAATTAACCATTTGTTTAAAAATATTATAAATTATAAATTTAGATTTGGTTGATTTTTTTAAAATTCATATTCAATATTTATTATTATAAATGTTTGAATTATTATTTTTTTAAATATTTCTAAAAAAAATAAGAAATTATATATATATATATATATAAAGTTAAAGGATTTAAATAGTGAATTAGATCTCCTAATTTATAAGGACAACATTGAACACCTCTATCATAATTTTACAACTACCATTTCCACCTCTATTAACAAGTTCCCTCTGTCGTGTAAAAATAAGAATAAATCAACCAACTTTTGGTATGATAAAGAATGTAAAATTGCTAGGAAATCCATTAGGGATGCTTCTAATGAGTCATTTAAGCTCGATAAGATCAATATGTACAAACCCCCAATTAAAAGGGAAAATGGTACTATATAAATAAAAGGTAATACTGGTGATGCAAGAGGTTACAGGTAAGACAAAAAGCGTAGGAGAATGATGATGATGATGATGCAAGGGGAGTAACAAGTACACGAATGAAGGCTTGCAATGCAAGAATGGTTGATGAACCATGTACGAGAAGGAGTTTCCTAGAGAGTCAACGAATACAACAGCTAGTTACCCATGTATTTCGATGGATGGCTACTATTTTATATGGGCCTCAACAATGTTCATGTGTTGCAGGTACAAGATGAAGGAAGATTAAGGATGACCAAGGAAGAAGACAGAATAAAATTGAAGTTGAAGACAAAAGTATGACATAGGAAAAGATGGAGAAGATGTAATGTCCCCTTCCAATTGATCATGACGAATGATCACTTAATATCTTATACGACTCTCATAGGCTA
>SNQJ01S0043074.1:56640-99487 GCA_010110895.2 Picea sitchensis | reverse complement strand
TCTTTTGTTTAGGATATTTTATTATGTTGCTTCTACTATCACATGCTATGTGTCCATAGTTATTTTACTTATAATATTCATTATTGTAATCAAGTAGGGGGGAAAATGAATTGTAGTTTCTATCAACAAACCCATGAGAAATTTTGGTTTTGTTTCTCACATAATCATTCTTTAAGGTCTTATAAGAACCTCTATTTCTATCTCTCACATGATCACTTCTTTCATAATATCTACAATCTAATGTTTTAAGACCAAAATTATTGCAAGAAAAACAAGCCAAAACGAGATTTTGGTACTAGGTTGTGAAAGGTCTTCTTGGTAGAACAACTCATTTGAACTCATTATTTTTGTTCTTGTGAGAAGAATCAAGTTTTTGTTGGTCATCGTTTCCTTTCCTATTGTTGATGGAGCCTTTGAGAATATTAGCATAGATTTTAGGATTTTCTTCATTTTCCTTTTCTGATGGCTTCATGACCTTAGTGCTTGCATCTCCCTTGCTAGTGTTTTGTTTTTCATTGTATCCAAGATCTGTCTTGAAGAATGGTGGCCTTTGGTAACTAATAGTGTTATTTAACATTTCAATACTTTTTCCAAATTTCAAGATTTTACTCAACTAATCATTTGTTTTCTCTAGTTCCTTTCTTAAGGAAACGATTTCAGCCTCTAGCTTCTCACAATTTTCTTCCTTTTCTTTCAGTTGGCTTCTTACCACTTATTCTATCATTTTTTATTCTTCTAGTTGAGTCTTCATAATGATAACTATTTTTTTATTTCATCAAAATCATGATCCTTCTTTTCATATTTTTGCAATTCATCTTTCTGCTTTTTATTATTTCACCTGAATCTGTCTCTTTCTTCTAAGGTACTGATGAGTTCTACTTCAAAATTCACTTCCCCATCAATGTATTCTTCTTCTTAATCTGATTTGCATTTTTGTTTCTCTTCATTTTCTGTATTAGTATACTTTGTATCCAGGGCCATGAAGATGAATTCTTCTTTGTTAATATCAGAAACATATCCATCACTTTCTTCAAATGAGCTATTGTCCTTTATAAAGTAAAAAATATTCTTCTTAGTATATTTTCCTCTTTTGCGTTTATAGGGTTTGATTTTATAATTATGTTATTCTTCATCATTACTTTCTTCATCATCTCCCTTTTTGCATATGGACATTCAACAACAAAAAATCCTACTCTACCACAATTAAAGCATTTAAAGGGTAGCTTACCTTTGTATTTATCATATTCTCTTTTTAAATTTCTCATGAATTGTGTTTCTTTTGTATCGGATTCATGGTTGGAACAATCATAGGATTTGTGTCCTTTTGTCTTCTTTGATGCTTTGAAAGTTGTTTCCTTTTGTGATGGATTTTATTTTTATGTCCTCATCTCATATGCAGTGAGAATCCCATGCAATTCATCCATTGTTAATCAATTGAGATCCTTCATTTCTTCAATGGTGGAAAAATTGACATAAAAAATTAAGGGGAGTGACCTTAATACATTTTGTACAATCATCGGTTCTTCAACCTTTTCACCAAGTCCTCTGATGGTGTTGAAAATTACATCAACATAGAGAATATAGGCTGCAATATTCTCTTCATCTTTCATTTTTAGGCTCTAAAACTGTCTTCTATGAGTTTGGAGCTTTTTCTTCTTAACCTTGTCATCTCCTTCATAGATATTTTGAAGCTTGTCCCAAATTTCTCTTGTCGATCAACAATGCATCACCTTGACAAAATCAGATTCTAATAGACCACACAAGATGACATTCATGGCTTTTGCAATATCTCCACTAGGTTTCTTCCTAGCAACACTTGTTGGGGTTGTATAGCTAGTCACACATGATTCCCAAATATAAAAACCAATGGCCATTATATATGTTCACATCCTTATGCTCTAGAAGGAATAGTTTGTTCCATCAAACAACAAATCCATGTTTATGGAGAAACCTTCTTGACCGACCATGTGTACTCTCAAGATCTACCTTCCCGTGGTTAGACTGTTTCTGAAGAAATCCACTCTGATACCAATTCTTGAACTAATGATTATATTGAGAGGGGGGTGAATCAATATAAGATACATTTTACTTTAAATGAATATTCATCAATTATTCATTAACTTTCAAATAGTAAATGCATGTAAACTCAAATCACAATACATAGAGTTTAATTTGGAAACCCTTGTAGTAGAAAAACACAAACTTATATTTATAAATGTTTGTAGGAACCAACCTAATATTACAAAGCTTGTAGGCACCAACCTATTAGAAACACCAGTATCTTAAGTTGAGCACCAACGCAACAACATATTGTGTAGGAACCAACCTACTAGAGACACCAATCTCTACAACTAGCACCAACTCAACAAGATACTGTGTAGGAACCAACCTACTGGAGATACCAATCTCCTCAGTTGAGCACCAACTCATTAATACCTATATAGTTACCAATCTAATATCTTCATACACATAGTACTTCTAAATTCACCTGCATGCTTCATACTTCATGCATTTTACACCATCATTGTACCCTTAACTTTTATGCTCCAACACCTATCCATGATTCATGCCCAGACATAACTTCAAACCATAGTCAGATTTAACCTTCATCCCCTAACAAACCTCATAGTATCATTTTCAGAATATAATTCCAGACTACGACATCACAACCTAAAAAAAAGTACTTTGCAACATCATAGAACTTAGTCCTTCATATCTTATCCTTAAAACTCCAAGAAAACCCCTCTTGTGCACCTTTAGACCCCATGAATACTCCCCAACTCTTGTTGTGCACCTCATATCTCTTTTGTTCACTTGTACTTTCTCCTCTTCTGTGTATACTCTTCAAATGCACACATCTATCTTATAGTTATAGCGTTTATGCGTTCACCTATAGGGTCAACTTGTAAAACTGACTAGGATTACTTGTACTTTCTAGCTAGGCCAACTTGACAAAATATTTCATATCTCTTAATTCCTATGGAGTTATAGGGAATTCCATATACCGTTGGAAACGTATTGGAATAAAATTTTCAAACATATATCCTATGCTCCCATTCGAGCTAGATCTTCAGAGTAAAAAGGTCTTCAAAGATAGGGTATCTGAATTGAGCATAAAAAATCCAAAAACAATATTTCAACAATCTCCATCTTGCAATCTTTATCCTGAACATATGTAGTCTCCCCCTTTCCTTGACATCAATGAAAACAATATTTCCAACAAAATGGTGTAACCTTCACCTTTAACCATGACCAACCTTATGTAATCATTATTAGGCTTGGCTAGGTTAACCTAGTTAAGAGGAGTTAGTTGTATAGGCCCATAAACCCTCTTAGGAAAAACACCCTACTACTTGATATGGGTATAGATAAACTCTCATTCATATATCACATCATGTGATCATTTTTATTCTACATTATCTATGGCATGTATCCATTTTCACTATGTTATATATTGTATTAATATTGAAAAGGGAAAATAAAATAAAGAGACATGTAACACCTCCCATATTATGTAAATTCTAATTTAGAAATGATAATTATATGGAATGTTCATGAATTTTTCGTTGTTGATACCTTTCATGCATTATTTATATGATTTGAATAATTGGCTTGGGTAAATAGGAAATAGAGATGTGCTCATGATAAGGGATAATATATTGTATCTTAATACATGTACATGAACTTGGTCAGGTGTCATATGCGGGTGGGGGATCAATATAATTTCTCCCTATCTAGTGTGAACAAGTTTGGTGATCTCTAGAAAATACCTATGTGGCCCATGCCAAGTCTTGTAGGAGACAATTCCTTACACTTGTATTTTATTTGAATAAATATAAAAAAGGAAATATCCTCTAATTAATGGTTAAGTATAATATTGGTTTGTTGTTAAATTATGACTCTATAATTAATTGACTAAGTTTTGGACAGGTAACTTTTTCTTTTCTTTTGCAATACGAATTAGAGTAAGATTTAGAGGGCAAACATAGTTGATGAGCTCAAGGTGAATGAGTGTGCATGGATATATAATTTGAGATTGTGAGCCGCATAAATGCCACATTTCCATGCCATAATGAATGTAATTCATGCAGGGTTGTAGTAGTTTTGGATTGGTGAGAGATGGTGTTCGTCTTACTGGGTAGTACTAATGAAACCTAAACCACTTCTTCAAATGTGGTGTAACACCCATTGCAATTGCCAGTCTTTAAAATTTATGTATGGTGTTATATAAAAATCTTACATAATTTTTCTTGCTCTTTCCAAGCTGTAGTTTCATAATTACATTATGATTATGTCAATTCCCCTTCTTTAATTCCACGTGGCGAGCAATGTCTGTGGATGGGTGGATTTCAGTTACCCACCCTACAAATACCTTTTGCATTGGGATTCGAGCCTCATCAATTCATTGGAACGATTCGTCGTCCTGAACTTTCCATTGCATATGCTTTTAGTTGTCAGTGTAAAATATATCGATGGATTTAAAATTTTATTTTTATTTCATTTTTAGGATAAAGTTGATTTTTCATTATTATCATATATAATATTTTTATGAACAGTTATGTTAGATTGTTGACCACCACTCAACGGGAAGCACATGTAAACAATCGTTGAAATTAATAGATTATGACTAAATCTCATATCACTAGTAATCTAGATTTCTTTCAATATTTCTAACTTTAGAACTTGCAACTGAAAATTTTCATATTGTATTGAGCTTCATACCAAAGGCGAACACAACCATGATAGAAATAAACCATAAGCGAACAAAACCATGATACAAATCAAGTGAATCTTCACAAATATTGGAAGTTAGTACTGATAACTAGTACACATAAGCAAACATATGCACAACCTTAAAGTACATTTCTTTTTTGCTAAGCAAGATATTTTTCACAGATTCCAACATATGTGACTAAGCTGCCTAGAAACTTATGATACTGAAAAAATGATTTAGTATATTTGCTACTTGCAAGTAATGAGAAAATGGATTCCTTGTAGTAAGAAGCCTCACAACATGCTCGAACAAAGCTATTCTAAGAGCACCCTTCTGTGAATAATCCAAATTTTTGGCAGACATTTTGAGCAGCTCAACGGAAAGAGGATGGATTAAGTGGTGTATTTCCACAATGAAGAAATGGCCCTCGTTCACCACATAAATGGGTACACATCCTGCTGGAGCAATGGAGGAAATGGGCCGGTGCATTGACTCGAACCCTAACAATCTCAATGACTTCTTCAATTTATGAAAGTGCTTCAAAAGATTCCTCACATCGATAATTGCCTGCCTGTTATTGATTTCAACACAAGTTCCAATGATCAAGTTCAATATAATTGATCGTGGACTGATATTAAGATGAAATAAATCTCTAGATGTGATGTGAATGCAGTGCAACATTTTGTGTAGGGTGTTCAAGTTCAAACATAGACAAGTAATTGAGAACAGAGCATGCACATACAATAACAATGGAGATGTTCAGCTCTTCTCCATATTGATATAAAAAACTAAAATGCAAATACATATAAATAGATATTTTCCTTCAACACTCCATCTTCTCACCTACCTAATAAATTCATATCCACCTATATTATATAAGTTCATTTATGATGCCTATCAACTATCAAACTGGTCAACTAAATGGGAGAAATTATTCCATTTAACACTCCCCCTTAATTTTGACCATTACAAAAATCGACACAAACAATGCCTAAGCGTTGTCTTTAAAATTCAGAAGTATTTCCTCCTAGTGGATTGGTGAAGATATCTACTAATTGTTCTTTTGAACCACAAAATTGTGGCATAATGATACCATCGTTGACAAGCTCGCAAATGAGATGATAGCGAGTGTCAATGTGTTTACTCTTGTGGTGAAACACATGATTTTCAGATAATGCAATTGTTGAACTGTTGTCACAAAATATAGGAGTTGGCTCATTCTCTTCATGTGTAATATTGCTAAGGATCATTCTCAACCAAACTGCACGACATGATGCTGAAGTTGTTTCCACGTACTTTGCTTCGGCTGAAAAAATTGTGATGATGGGTTGTTTCTTAGAAGCCCATGACATTAAACATGTACCCAACATAAATGTGTACCCTGAAGTATTTTTCCTATCTTCAACGCTACTTGAAAAATAACTATCTATATATCCAACAAGTGTGTCATATTCTAAATTGGAATACCAAATTCCATAATATGTTGTACCTACAATATACCTCAAAATTCTTTTTCCAACTTTCCAATGAGAGATTTTAGGATTTTCCATAAATCTTGAAATTAAGCTCACTGCATACATGATATCTGGTCGGGTAGCTGTAAGATACATGAGGTTTGCTACAAGCCTCTTATACAAAGTATAATCAATTGTTGTTCCTTCATCTTATTTACTTAGTTTTATACCTGTTGCAATTGGTATATCCGATGGCTTGCATTTGTTCATTTTGAACCTTTTCAAAATATCTGTGGGACATTTTTGATGACATAAAAATTCATTTTTGATATTGGTCAACTTCAATTCCCAGAAAATATTTCATAAGACCAAGATCAGTTATTTCAAATTCACTTTGCATGGCTGCTTTGAATTCATTCAGCAACTAATTTCTTGTATAAATCATGTTATCAACATAGAGACGAACTATCAAAATATTACCTTTCTAGTCTCTTTTGGTGTAAAGAGTGGGTTCATTGTTGCTCCTATTGAACCCATTGTTGAGAAAATATGAATCAATGTTATTGTACCAAGCTCTTGGATCTTGCTTCAAACCATACAATGTTTTCTTCAATCTGTACACTTACCTCTGATCTAGAATCCTGGTGGTTGATCCACATAAACTTCTTCCTCTAAAATGCCATTTAGAAATGATGATTTAACGTCCATTTGATAGACTGGCCATTTTTTTTGGATTGCAACTATCAGAACTGCTCTAACAGTATCAAAACATGCTATTGGAGAACAAATTTCTCCATAGTCAATACTGGGTTGTTGAACAAACCCTTTTGCTACAAGTCTTGCCTTGTGATTCTTTACTTTTCATTTCTCATTGATTTTTGTCTTATAAACCCATTTAACTCCAATGTTGGTTTTTCTTGTAGGGAGATCTACAAGATCCCACGTGTTGTTTATTTCAATTGCTTCAATTTCTTCTTTCATTGCATGAACCCATTTTTCTTCCTTGAACGCTTCTTCAAAATATACTGGTTAACATGATAACAAAGAAAAATGTGCTTGTTGATTCATATCATCATTCTCCTCATAAATTTCTCTCAAGCTTCTTGTTTTCTGGTTCCTTAAATTTGTTATATTGGGATCTGAATCATTACTAGATGAAGAAGAAGAATTATGCTTTGTTTTTCTCCTTGGCATTGTACTTGCAATCTTGGAAGTCTTGGTGGAGAATCTTGTTGTTCGATAGCTTCTACCTGTTTATATTCATGTATAGAATGAATTTGATCTACCATTATTGTATTTGTTTGGTTATCCCAAAATTTATCTTCTTGGAATTTCACATCTCTACTTACTATCAACTTCTTAGTAACAGGATTGTACAACCTATATACTTTCAATTTCTCACTATATCCAACAAATATACATTTTTCACTTCTATCATCAAGCTTTATCCTCATCTCTTTAGGAACATGGGCATAAGTGACACAACCAAAAACTTTAAAATGAGAAACACTAGATTTCATACCACTCCAGGATTTTTGAGGGACTTGATTTTTCACACCACTGGTTGGTGACAAATTCAAAATATAAATTGAGCATGCCATTGCTTCACCCTAGTATTCATTTGACAAATTTTGGGCATTCAACATACTTCTGGCCATATTCATTATTGTTTGATTCTTCCTTTCAGCTACTCCATTATGTTGTGGATTGTATCTTGTTGTAAATTGTCTCTTGATCCCATGCTGCTTACAATATGATGCAAATTCTTTGGAATCATACTCACCTCCTCAATCTAATCTAAGTAATTTAATTTACTTCCCACTATGTTTCTCTGCCATAGATTTAAATTCTCTAAATTTTTCAAATATCTCTGGTTTGTGCTTGAGAAAATACATCCAATATTTCCTGCTAAAATCATTAATGAATGTTAGAAAATAAAATATTCCTCCTATTGGATGATTTTGCATTGGAACACAAAGGTTTGTATGCATCAACTCGAGGTGTTCTTTTTCTCTATAGGAAGCATCAAGAAAACTATCCCTTTGGTGTTTGGCCAAAATACAACTCTCACAAGAGATTTTTTGTTCATTTATAATGGGAAAACCTTTGACCATAGACTTCTTCTGTAAAATAATGAGACTACTAAATTGTAAATGACCATATCTAAGATGCCACAACCAAGTCTCATATGAGCTTGATACATTTTGGGCATATGACTATGACAAATTAAGATTTCTCAATATCAAAGGAAACATTTTATTTTTGGTCATTTGTATTGTAGCTATGATTTTCTTACTGGGTGGTTTGTCTAAGATTATACACTTGGAACCTTCAAAAGTGACCTTATAACCATGTTCATTCATCTGGTCTGCACCCATTAGATTATGTCTAAGACCAGGTACATAATACACATCATGAATATTCTTCTTTTTATCTTGCTTGGTCAATACATAATCTACACCCTTGCCTAAAAATTTATTTTGATAATCATCTCCCAATTTAATTTGAGATGTGACAAAGCTATCTAAACAAGAAAAAAAATCTTTGTTACCTGTCATATGATTGTTGTAGCCACTATCTAACAACCAAATATCATGGCTATTGCTTGCTTCTTCTGTGACTTGGCATGAGAAGAACATTGATTCAGATGTTCCTTCTTCAGTGTTTGTAACATTTTCTCTGCCCCTATTCAGATCTTCTTGCTTTTTTCTGCATCCACTTTCGTAGTGACCAAATTTCTTGCAATAATAGCATTGGATCCTTGATTTGTCAGTCCATCTTGATTGATTGAAATTTTTGTCTCTCCCCCTTTGCTTCTAAGAGTATCTTTGTGGTTGTTTTGACTGTTTACTCTGTTCTGAATGTTCTGAAGTTGACCTCTCTTATGTTTGAGAGTGTCCTCTTCCTCATTTTCCTTTGCTTCTATTCCCTCGACCTTTTCCTCTGCTTATGGAGGCTTGAGATTGAAATGTGTTCTCCAAAGATTCAATATTTTGACTGAACCTATTCTCATGAGTTAACAAAGATCCCATGATTTATTCAACTGTCAGTTTTGAAAGGTCTTTCGACTCTTCTATGGCGACCATGACCATATTAAACTTATCAGGAAGGCTTCCAAGTACCTTCTAAACGACCTTTTGATCATGAATGTATTTTCCAAGCATGCACAACTGATTGTTGATGCTTGTGACATGGGTCATGAAATGATCCACTAAATCTGAATCCTTCATCTGAAGAGTTTCAAAACTCTTCATGAGTGTCTGCAACTTTGCATTTTTTACTTTATTTATGCCCTGATAGGAGATTTCGAGAGTATCCCATGCCTGCTTGGAATGATCTGTTGTTGCTACTTTGGGGAAAATATGTTCCTCTAACCCTTGTTGGATGAGCCATAGGGATTTGTTGTCATTTTTCCCGAGTTATCCGAGAGAATTTCTCTATGAATTTGTCATTTCTCATAGATCGATCGGATATGGTTCTGTGAACCCATTAACTACTGCTTCCCAACAATCTTTAGACTGGAGACAATTTTTCATTTTGATAGACCATACATCATAATTCTTACCTGTTAAAATCGATCCTCATGACAATGTCAAACTGCTGCTAGACGCCATGAATTTACTATTGGCAGTCGACTCCCCCTTACTGATTTAGATCTCGATGTTATCTTTCCTTAAAACAACCAAAATAATTTTATTAGGGTCACACCTTACATAAGGCACGAAGGAGACTGAAACCCAGAAAAAATAACACGTAAGTCTTGACCTGGTCATGCCCTTCTACACTCTCTGGGGGTGACCTAGGAAGCTGGTCACTTTGTGTACACTAGTAGGGGGTGACCACCTTCGAAAACCCATTTTTTGAGAAATTTTCCTTTCGATTTTTGCACCAGAGTTGCCTTAAACGCTCCTCTTCCTGTTGTGGGTTGACCAAGCTCTAAATTTTTCTGCAACAACCTGCAAATTTCTCTTCTATCTTCAAAGAGTCTTAGTCGTTCTCTGATACCATGTTCAAGTTCATTAAGAGACAAGTAATTGAGAACATGAGAACATAGTATGCACACACAATAACAATGGAGTTGTTCAACTCTTCTCTATATTGATATAAAAAATTGAAATGTAAATATATAGAACTAGATATTTTCCTACAACACTCCATATTCTCACCTACCTAATAAAGGCATATCCACCTATCTTATCTAAGTGCATTTATAATGCCTATCAACTATCAAATTGGTCAACTAAATGAGAGAAATTACTCCATTTAACATAGGGAGAAAAAGATTTGTAAGTCATTTAAAGAAAGAATGCCCGATTTGAAACACAAAACGATCACGACAACATGATCTAATAACTTAGCCATATTCTCCTCTCACGCTTCCACCAATTTTTTTAGTGAAGAGTGAGTTGTTTCATATCAAACGTCTTCACCGTCATCTCCAATCTCTTCCTTTTATATATATATATATATATATATATATATATATTCACAGTTTCATCCCTAAACGAGGAGATCATATATAGGTTCTCATAAACAAAGATTCACGGTTTCGCCCCTAAACGAGGAGATCATTTATCTGTAAATTCCAATTTATTTCGTTTTATATTTATGTCGTTGGTTGACTGTAGCACATTTCACCACCTACCCTATCATTAATGTTTCATATTTGTAGTGGGAAGATCATATTTATCTCTCCATAATTGGCTTCCCATTTTAGTTCATTTGGAGTACTGAATACAACAAGTACTGCTTTATTGTTGGCAGATTCATAGCTAAGGGATCACTGGTTTATAGAAGATGTGAAATTTGCTTAAAATATTTAATTTAAGCAGGTTTTTAGGTGAAGCTTTTGGATTACAAGTGTTCTAATAGGTTTGTGAAATTTGCTTAAAATATTTAATTTAGCAAGGTTTTTAGGTGAAACTTTTGGATTACAAGTGTTCTAATAGGTTTTTAGTAAGAGAAGTGCCTTAAAAGGGAAGTGCCTTGCTATATGATTTTTGCTACACTTAATCTGCACCTTTTAGAATTTCTTGTACCTTCTAGAATTTCTTATGTTGGTTAAATAAAATGGCTCTTTGATATTATTATTCTTATTGTTCTATGTGAAACTGAAGGGATAGTCATAGAAATTTTGCAACTCTTACAATCGAACTTAATTAGAATCTATGTGAAACTGAAGGGATAGTCATAGAAATTTTGCAACTCTTACAATCGAACTTAATTAGAATCTATGTGAAATTGCAACTCTTACAATCGAACTTAATTAGAATCTATGTGAAACTGAAGGGATAGTCATAGCAATTTTGCAACTCTTACATGAACGTTGAGATTACAATTTCATTGTTGTCTTTGTTAATTTTGTTATATAGCTGCAATATCTTGTTGTCACTATCATTGATTTGTCTACCTTAACTGGGATAGTCATAGCAATTTTGCAACTCTTACATGAACGTTGAGATTACAATTTCATTGTTTTCTTTGTTAATTTTGTTATATAGCTGCAATATCTTGTTGTCACTATCATTGATTTGTCTACCTTAACTTACCTAGTTGTTAATGTTATAATATATTTGTTTTTTATATTCATGGATTTGTCCTTGAGCTTACCTAGTCGTTAATGTATGAAAATATGAGATGTTAGAAGCTTTAACCATTAATTTACCTTTAAAATTTTCTCATTGTCCATACTCAACTCATCCATGGCTTTTGTATGGTTTAGGAGCCATACTCAGCTCATCCATGATTGTTGTATGGTTTGGGAATGCATCTAGTTCCAACTTCATTGTGCTCTTGTTGCTCTAATGGAAGATTTTATGGTAATGCTCTAATTGAATATTTCATGCTGTTTGATTTCATTTTTGTTATTATGGATTGTACAAGTATTGCATCGATTTAGTATCCATTAGTCCCAACTATAAAAATCTTGCCAAGACTCCATTTTTATTTATCAAATCAGTTTTATGTGACTCGATTGGCTTCCATAGAAATTATAATTAATGGATTATGAGGTCTCATTAATTTCTATCGCAGCAATTTAAAAAAAATCAAATTATTTAACTGTGCTAATAGAAAACATAACTTTACATCTACATAGTATGTCATGACAGACACAACTTTGGAGCTCGAAAGATGATGAAATCCCCCATGTTTGATGGATTTCATCAGAGATTTGAATTCGACGAAGCAAAGCTAAGCTATAGAAAGCGCCTTGCTGATCACAGGGTAGGGAAACTTAAACCCAACCCATGTACTACATCCCAATGTCAAGCAGGGACAAGAGCTTTATAGGATGAGAACCAGAAAACTAAAGGATTATTAGGTCATGATGCCACTGGTTCGTTTTTTATCCTTACTCACAAACATACATCTTGATTCCCATTAAAAAGTTTAACCTTCATGAGCCTTGCATCGACCAAAACTTATTTATTTATGACACATTATTTAGTGTAAACCTGGATTTCTTTATATGAGTGCATCCATTTGGTATATATAGTTCTTAATTAAAATAAATAATAACAAAACTTACCTATTTATGACACATTATTTAGTGCAAACCTAAATTTCTTTATATGAGCTCATCAATGTTGGTATATATAGTTCTTAATTAAAATAAATAATAATACCAAAAATAGTAGAATTTTCTTCCCGTTTTTGTTCTATTAGGGTTAGAATGATCGAGTTCTTTGGTGAAGTTGTTTTAGTTGTACTTCATTTTCCATTTATTTATGACTAAGGCTGAGAGGTTATAATAGCTCATTTATTTATGACTAAGGCCGAAATGTTATAATAGCTGAAGGCAGATTCTGAAAACCTTAACTGTAACTTTAACTCCTAACTGTAAATCTTACCTGTAACCCTAACGCCAAAACAGTGAAAGAAAAACCAAACTGTAATCTTAAACCTAAAACAGTGAAAAAAAAACTAACAAAATATATCCTAAAGAAAATATAAAAACAAAGAGCATATAACTAATCTTGTTGAAGTGGCTCCTCGGATGGTTCCGCAAGAGGGACTTGGGGCGTACAGGATTCCAAAGATAGGCGTCTGTACAGATTACAATTTCCTGCAAATTTCTCGCAAACTAAGGAGTTGCCTAAACTAAGTAGTTGTCCATTTTTCTAGCTAATGGGTAGAGGAAGCTAACCGGAAAATATGACAGCTGGGGCAATCCATAGTTTTATTGAAGATATGTCCAAAAGTGACAGAAATGTAAATCTCACACTGTAAAAAGATAAAAATTTAATAGTGAAGTAAATATTTAATGTCAAGTAAGTTTGTTAATCACTTAAATATGGTTAAACGTGGCAATGGGATGATCAGAAAGTGATTTTTTAACATGATTAAGTAGATGTGAAAAAGTAAATAGTTTAAAGCATGCCTTTAAAAAAAGATAGGAAGTTATTAACATTAAATCTAATTCATTAATTTGGGAGGACTACTAAAAATATGTCACCATCTTCAACATCTTCAATTGCTAGCCATCATATTAAAATTTTAGATTAAAAGATCATTAATTGTGTTCATTTCCAATAGGTGTATGCCTCTAAACCTAATTACAATGAAATTCACTCGAAACTGTTAAATATTTTTTTTTTCTCAATGCAAGGATTGTCGCTGTTAATGATAAGCATTATCATGTGTTCAGATTATACCCAATATGATCACAGGCACAAGTACTACTCCGTCCTTTATTACCACAGTAGCATTGTCATCTTCAGGGCCAATGACGGTGTTCCCAAATACTTATAAAAGACATATAGTTGTCCTCCAAGGAACATCCAATGACAAGGCAGGTTCTATTGAGTTTCTCTATGCAAATATTGGGAAAACCGGTTCAGATTTATCAAAAGAGGGAGGCATAACCTCTGAGAACCAAATCAAATCGAGTGAATATCAGATTGTTCATCCTTGCAGCCTGACTCCTGGACATCTAACTTTAGAAATACCATGACGTCTCAAAAGGCTGGCCCCAAATGGATATCTTTTCTGATGATGATGATGATGATTAACGTTCACTAAGACCTAATTGGTTTATCGGACCTTAAGAGGGTAAGTGATTACTTGTGATTCTTTAGAATTTTGTTTCTGTGTTCGGAAAGCATTAAGAGAACCTTTCCAAGATCACCATACTTTTGTTGAGTTAAGAGGTTAGGAAGGTTGGTAGTGTGATCAATATTTTGAAAATGAGATCTAATATGGGTATAGGCTGGACAATCTAAGAGAAAGTGCTTTATATATCATGACTAAGTTCTCAGCATCTAGAAATTCAAATTTTTTATTTATTTTTTAATATAGGAAATAAATACTCCATATATGTTATCTGGAGATGATAAATACAAAGCTTATAATTCCAACATCGCAATAATTGATTATAGTATTAGATATAAATAATTAATTCGGAATTCTATAATGTTGAGATTCAATGCAGTGTAGTGGTGTTAAAACATTTGAATTCTTTCCATTGTAAAATTCAAAGCATAAATTAATGTCGATAAAATGTGAAACGCGAATCTCCTTACCATATGATGCTTGTCTTTTATTCGCCACTTTAGAAAACTTTTGGGTTGGCCATTTATTGCTTTATATGGGGCCTTTGGACGTTTGATCCTACACACCTAATACTATACTTTATAGTAATTTTGTGCAGAACCTAAATCACAAGCAAAAGTCAAACAATTATTAGCTCTCAAGCTATGAAAGAAATCCTCAAGCTATGAAATAATATTGAATTCAATTCAACTAATTTTTTATTAGATACACTATACTAGTAACAAGGTTGTGTGGTGGCATAGTCCCTGCCAAGCAGGTTACAAGGTAAATTGTGGAAAATGGGGTCGAATTGTAAATGACGGAAGTGTTTGGTGCAAAATTTATATCACGGAAATGTTGTGTACAACATGTATATCACGAAACATGGGGCATAAAATTTCATTAGTGCTAAGGCGCGACTACGCTGAGAGATAATTGGTTAAGTGTGTTGGGTTGAAGTGGGATAGGAAAAAGTAGTAGAGGCAGATGGAAACTGTATCGAAGATATGGCAAGCGGCATGAAGCACGTGGTATCCATGTAGTAAATGACGCGTGGCATGTAGAGCACCATTTATTTTTTTACTATATTTAACAAAATACAATTTGTGCATAGTGGAAGAAAAAAATTGGAAATTTAAATGAATTTGTCATATAGACTGGTGAAAGATAAAAATGTATGAGGACATAAATTTAAAAGGAGATAAGAAAACAGTTTTATTTGAAATATCTCAAAAAATAAAAGTATGTTACATATTACTGGAAATTTTGAAATATATCAAAAAATAAAAGTATGTTACATATTACTGGAAATTTCAATGCGTTTGTGATATAGACTGGGATTGGGGCTCCCGTAGACCATAAGAGAAATATGTACAAGAAATAGGACTATAGAAAGAAGATAGAGTGCAATACTTGCAAAAAAATAATTGAAAGGTATAAGTGTTTGGCTACACATTTCTATTTAAAAAAGTGGAATAACTGGGTTGATAAACAAAACACGATGCGATCAATAGACTTACAATGATGGTACATATGAGCCCTTTTGCTATTTGCTTGCGGATGTCGTTTCATTGATGTCCTCGATGGCTACTGGAATCGTGGCAACTGTCTGTTTCCTTTCGTCAGCGGACTACGTCAATTCCCTTTCGAGCCATTCTTCATTGTAGATTCTCATTGGGGTGATGTTGATCTCATTCCAGATTTTTATGTTGAAAATATCATTTTCTAATTCCCGGAAGTCGATAGAAAGATTATACAGATTCTGATGAATTTCATCTTTTTGTACTGAATAGTCGACTAGCCAGTCGTCCACATGAGCTTGATCATATTCAAGGATGATGTAAAACTTTTCCAAATACAACATCTTAAACATATCAACCTCTTTATCGAACTCTTTCCTATTTAAGGGCAAGAAGTTTGCGATTAATTCGGGGTCTTGGAAGTCGTTGGTCTTTCCGGCTAAGTTTATTCTTGACAGCCTTGTGAATAATTTATCTTTCTTTGATATGGCTTGTTCACTTGACTAAACAATGAGATGCAAGTTCTTCACCTTTTCTTTCTAGCATGCATTTAATTGACCGATCGAGTTTTTGGATGGAGGATCTTGTTGTCTTATTTTTGTTTCTATCATATTGTTGACAATGGTTCCAAAAGGAAGGACCATGTTTAAATAGAAATGTTCTTCATCTTTTAACTCTGCCTACAAATGTTCGAGCAAACTATGTGCCTTGGTTCCAAGGGAAGTGATGGTTTGTGATGTTTTCCATGCCTCAATAACCAGTTCCATTCTTTTATTGATATTATTCTCCACATATCCTTTACAGGATGCGAGGAGGTTGGAGGATCTTTTTAAGTTGGTTGTAGGGGTGGTAGTCATCTCTATTGGCAAAGGATTGGCAAGCAATGTCATAGGAATCGAATCTTCTTCCAATTCCTTGACCCGGTTCTTCAGTCTGGCATTCTCGGCCTCGATGCCTCCAATGGAATCATGAAGTGCATCTCCGCTCACCTTGTGAAGTTGATAGATTTGGGACGACCGCATCTTGGAAAGGTCAACCTCTAAACGAGATTTTCCTTTCTTATTTTTTACATCTTTTTTTCTCAATTATCAATTTTTTGGATTGGCTGTCAAAAACAACGCTTTTGAACACGAAGGATTCATCTTCGTCAAAATTTTTGGTATTGGATATATCCATTGGACACTATGCTAGATGGCATCTCCAGGTTGATCAAGGTAGCATAACATGCTATCCAAATCAGTGTCAAGTTCCATGTTCTCACTCTGAATTTCTGGCTCTTCCACTTGTCCCACATTGTTTTTCTCTTCTTGTCTACCGGAAGCTTGTGAGAACTATCAATTTTAGAGTAAGGAGGGTCATTATCTCCTCATTTGTTTGAAGAACTCTGAGTTTCTTTGTTGCTGTGGTGGGCCGTTGGAGCAATGGTCCAGGATTTCATACCTTTTGGAGTGTTATTCGTCGATTGAACACTCTTGTCACTGAGGCCTTTACCATGTTGCTTGTACAATTTAGTGTTGCTTTGCAGTGTGTCTAGGTCACCAACATCAGAAGAAGGAATGTTGTCGTGAGTGTCTCTGTTTTCAGACAGATGTTTTTTGAAAAAAAAATCGTCAAGGCCAAGTGTTTGTAAATGTTGTTGAAAAATATTATCGGGGTCGAACCCTCTTATGCTTTCAACATATCTCAGGTTGAAGTTGCTAGAATGCATTGTGAATTCGTCAATTTTGTTGATGTTTTTCAACATAAACTCCCTGACTTTCCAAGGATGAGGAATGAACTATGTTTTTCTCTTCTTTTGCAATAGATGCAACTAGTAGTTGTATTGTCGTGTTACTTCTGCAACAAACATTATGTATGTAATGTGACATGGAAGGAGAGTAGGTTTTTCTGTGGAGCCAAAAATTATTATCACAGTGTAATTATCCAAATGTTCAAGTGTCCCCTTCCTCTCCAAAAAACTGGTTGCATGTTCATATATGCAGGGAGCATCTTCTCCTAACAACCAAACTTTGAAAACAAACACGAAGCCATTAAAAACCTCATAAAAACAGTGGGAATCCTTACGCTTCCATAAATTTATCAGTGCACCAAGAGACCAGGTCCTTATAGTAAAAAACCTCAGGGACACAACCTGCACAAGCAATCTCAGAGGTCCAAATTACTTGGTTCTTTGCGGTAGGGGTTGAGTAATAAGAATATGCCCTAGACCACTGGAAGTTATGGTCCTTGCACCCAAAGATGTTCATTGTATCTCCACAGAACTGTTGTTGAGTTAATGCCATAGGTTTATGAGAACGTTGGTTTGCTCTAGACGATGGTTGAAATGAACACTTAGAGCCCATAATGTAACTCTCCGCTAAATCTTGGTTAAATGTTTATGAATGGGAAAGCTCCTCGAGCCTTTCGCTGATTAATGACAATCTATATGGGTGGTGCATGATGAAATGTTAGTAGTAAAGCTTACTTATTTCATATTTAGAAATGCGAAGGTGGCATGCATGAAGAAGATAAATTAAGGATTGGAGGTTTCATGAATGTGCCAAGGCGACGACGTGCGAACGGAATTTCATGATTTTGAAATCAACACTCGGAAGGGATAATAGAACCCCCCGTAAATCTTTGTTTAATGCATATTAATAGGAGATCTCCTCGAGAATTTTTCCCATCAATGAAAATCTATACGGTTCGTGCATGATGAGCTATTAGAATTAAATGTCAGTAATTGCATATTTAGAAACAAGATATGTATATATATATATATATAAACAATTTATTTTATTTTATTATAGACAAGTGTGAAGGTCATAGAGATGGGGGAGAGCAAGGAACGAATGCAAGTTCTGAAAAGTGGTTGGACGAGATTCAAAATAGGGTTACGGGGATACTCAGGAGAGGCGAGTGTTATCCACGGTCAAATTTTATGTATCGTAATTTTTTACTGCAAAACGTGTAAAACGAAAGAGAGCATGATGGGGTAGTTCAGCAGCCGATTTGATTATTTGTGGAATTCTGGGAAAGTGGCGAAGTATGGAATAGGGAAACGGTCGGGCAGACTCATTCTCGGAAGCAAGGATTGAATTTTTCATGAATGGACCAACCCAACGACGCGCAAATGACATTCCATGATGTTTGAAATTAATGCTTTCTAATTGCATGCCTAGAAATAAGATCTTATATATAATTGGTAATTAATAATTGCAAAAGGGCGCGAGCATAGGAAACAATGACTAGAAACTGAATATTTCTTGAACTCGCCAAACCGATGATCCACGAAAGAAATTCGAAGAAATGGAGAAGTATGGAAAGAAGACAGACGGGCTTCAAAATGGGGTGACAATAGTTCCACAAAAGACGTGAGGACTTGACGTTTAAATTGTATTTCTCAAAAATATTCAGTGCAAAATGTGTACCACAGAAGAGGGCATGATAGGTAGACCATAATACGGAAGAAAGTATGTTCTGAATCCGGTTGTAAATTTGTATATCGCGGAAGTGAAAGTACTGTTCACGGGTCATGGAACAATAGAAGTCCAATCTAGAGCCCGCCTACCGAGAATCCGCGGTCGGAGAAGTGTCTGGGTATGGAATGGGGAAGCAATCGGTCGATGTCGCAATATAAAAGCAGGAGTGAAAACGTGAACCCGCAAGTCCATCCACGCGCACATCCAGACATTTTTGAAAAAACAAATAAGTGACGAGAAAGATAAAGTTCAGGGAAAAGAGAAACAGATATTTGGCTAAGTATAGAAGACGAAAAAAAAGGGCCAATATATTCACATCTGTAACAGACATCCCATTTTCCTGCCAAGATATAATTGGAAAGAAGTGTGAAGGTGGCGGGCACAAAAAACAACAACTAGGAATATGATCCACGAGTTTACTTGGTTCTTGGTTGTATGCTTCATTTGTCAATTTGTATATCGTGGAACTCCGAGTCATTTTTTTAGCCAGCCAGCCCACAGGTCCAGTTGTTAATTTGTATAGTGCGGAACTCTAGGTGGTGTTTGTAGAACATGGAACTATAGAGGAAATTATTTCCCCTTTAATATAACTTTTGTGATGCAAATGTAGTATGTGGCTCATTTTAGCACTTTTCCATTTGTAAAGAATGGAAATCTTGAGCCCGTCGGCCCTGGATCTCGTGTGTCTATCTATATATCACGGAGCTCCGAATACTATTTGGAGGTCATAGAAAAATATAAGTACAATGTTGAGCCAGCCAGCGTGCAAGTCTGCTTGTCAATTTGTATATCGTGGAACTCTGGGTGCTACTTGTAGGACACAGAACAACAGAGAGCCAATTTGGACAAAGGGGAAGTGCTCGGTCGAAATGCGTGAATCCATCAACTCACGTAGTAAGGAATTTTCAGAAAAAATAAATGATTAAGTAACCAAGAAGAGAAACTAGAGGGGATAAAAGAGTGGGAAAATTGAAAGGCGGAGGGCAGTTTTCGTAAGCGCAAATTGGATTCAAATAAGCCCCATTGTTGCAAAACCATCATTTTCTACTAATTGTCAACAAATGATTTGTTGAATATTAGATTTTATTGCAACGTGTGGGTGTTGATACATTCTTCCATAACTGTAACATATTAACTTAAGTATTAAACTTCATTTTCTACTAATTGTCAACAAATGCTTTATTGAAGATTATATTTTATTGGAACGTGTGGGTGTAAGTGTGTGCTTGATACATTCTTCCATGACTATAACATATTAACTTAAGTATTAAACTTGTTGCATTATAGGTTGTTAGCATTAAAACTTAATAATTGCATGTCGAAAAAAAACGATTAAGTAACCAGGAAGAGAAACTACAGTGGATAAAAGAGTGGGAAAATAGAAAGGCGGAGGGCAGTTTTTGTAAGCGCGAATTGGTTTCAAGCAAGCCCCATTGTTGCAAAACCATCATTTTCTACTAATTTTCAGCAAATTCTTTGTTGAATATTAGATTTTATTGCAACGTGTGGGTGTTGATACATTCTTCCATGACTGTAACATATTAACTTAAGTATAAACTTCAATTTCTACTAATTGTCAGCAAATGCTTTGTTGAAGATTAGATTTTATTGGAACATGTGGGTATAAGTGTGTTCTTGATACATTCTTCCATGACTATAACATATTAACTTAAGTATTAAACTTGTTTCATTATGGGTTGTTAGCATTAAAACTTAATAATTGCATGTCTAGAAACAAGAATGACGATTTTGCTGCAACATTGTACTTTGGTATTACTATGTTCTATCTGCATTGTGAATATAATTGAACGTTGGTTTGCAACTGTGTGTAATCCCATTTTTGTTTGCATAACATCCTGGTGGATTGACAAAGTACATTTTCATATAATTGTTAGATGTTCCATATTAGAAAAAATTACCTAAGTAAATACAATATCGAAGAACTACGAGACCACCGAACCATGCCAATGAGAATAGGCATTAAATCCAGAAAAGAAGCAACAATGAAGACTCCAAGGCAATTTTTTTTAAAAGCAAATCCATTTAAAAAAAAAAAAACCACCGAGTATTGTACATCTATTCTTAGAAATTGGGCCCAGTTCTTCGGGCCAAAACATTGAACGTATCTGCCACAAACATAGGCACGAGATCCATAGTATGCATGATCCTTGTAGTTTTCTCCTCGATGAATCATCATGTGGTAAAATTGATAGTTTTCAGAAGCTTCTTGTGAGGAAGAAGATGAAAAACAGTGCAGGGCGGAATAGCCCTTAACTGAAAGTTAGGACACAACTAGAAACCACCTCTGCATAGTCGAAAAGAATTCAGGGACATAGGTTTCACGTGAAATTATAGAGGCCCAAATTAGTCCATTATGGGTGGAAGGAGATGACTAGTAGAAATATTCCTTGCACTAATGAGATTTATGGTCCTCATTCTCGAAGATCTTAATTGTATATCCAGGGAACAAGAAAGTAGTCCTGCAAGTGAATATTTTTTTGGCTTGAAATATATCTCTAGGAGCATCAACATATAATTTCTTTACAGTGAAAGTCTTCCTCCCAGAATGGACAAATTTGGACCTATGGAATTCCTACTTTCGAGCTGCAAAGCGACTGTTACGTTCAGCGTCAGTTTCTTTTCTGAAAATCCTTTTGGTGTTGTTAGGACCGCCATCACTGAGTCAGAAAGTTCCACCCGTTATGGTTGATTTCAATTTGGGGGCAAGAGTGGGAACAATTTTTGCATTTCCATCATCCATTGTCATATCATCACCCATCAGATCATCTTCTTTCGGCTCGGAATCCATGACATCAACCTCTATGCCAACCATCAATGCAATTGGGTAGGTTCTTTGAGTAGGCATGGTTGCCTTGTAATTCTTTGGCTTGAAATATATCTCTCATTGTACCAAAGGACCATCTTCTTTTCTTCTCTTGGGCAGAGGGAGATGAGTAGTAAGAATATGCCCTGGAATACTAGAATCTCTGGCCATTATGCCTGAATTTGTTTACTGTATCCGGACAGAACTATTGCCACAAGTTAACGAGAATTTCCGTTTTCTCCAGACGATGTTTGAAATGAAAATTGGGGAGGAATAATATAACCCTCCGCAAATTATGGTTTAATGTGTATCAATGGAATATCTCCTCAAGCCTTTCGTTGATCAATGACAATCTCCAGGATTCATGCGGAATGAGTTGTTACCATTAAATCTCACTAGTTGCATATTTAGAAAAAAGTGTGAAGGTGGTGGTGACGATAAAGAGAGATTAAGAATTAGAGATTTCTTAAAGGCGCCAACCCGTTGGTGCACAAAGCAGATTGCATCATGTTTGAAATGAATACTTGGAAAAGATAACACTCTTCTCCACAAATATTGGTTTAATTCGTAGTAATGACAAATATTCTCCATCCTTTCGGACATTAATGACAATCTTAACAGTTCCTGCAGGATGAACTACTAGCATTAAAGCTTAATTATTGCATATCTGGAAAAAAGTACGAAGGTAGCGGGGATGGCGAATTGTGACCAAGCATTGTACATTTCATCCACCCGCCAACCCATGAAACAAATTCCAAGAAATGCCCAAGTATGGAAAGTGGTCGGACAATTTACAAAAAAAAAGGGTAGAAGATATACCCAGGAGACGTGATGGGCCGATGGTCATATTGAATATCAGTGATAGATATTGGCCATCAATTTGTATGTCGCGGAATTTCGGGTGTTGTTTGTGCATAGGGGAACAACGGAAGTGCAATGTCGAGAGGAAAATTTGTATATTGCTGAACTTCGAGCTATGTATATAAAATCATGAGACATTCGAAAAAATGATCAAGTAAATAAAAAGCAAAAGCATACGAGATGAAGGGGAATTTGTTTGCTAATTTGTAAGTCGCGGAAGTATGGGTGCTATTTGCAGGCAGTGGAACAATGGAAACGCAATGTTGAACCCACCTATGCAGGAACCCGTGATTCAAAAAGTTTGTTCAATATGAAATGGGGAAGAGGTCGGTTGGGCTGGTGATATAAAAGTAATAATGGAAATCTGAAGACGTGAATCCGCCAAATCCCACACCTAGACATTTTTCAAAAAACGAGTAAGTAAAGAAATGGAAAGCAGAGGAAAAAGAGAAAGCGGATGGCAATTTTTGGAAGCGAGAATTGGTCATAACAGTAACTATGGAGTGCATTAAACATGTTAATAGGTTCTTCAATCAAGGAATATATACAACGAGGGATGTTTATAGTTTCTAGGATCTGTTTGTATAAGAGAAGCATCAAAAAGTTACAAGAAAATCATTGTTTAGATGTTTAAGTAAAGTCTTTGTACTACTAGCTTCACCACAAGTATAACAACGATAAATTTTAATTTTAATGTCCTCATGTTCATATGATTGTTCCATTAGACTTCGCATAATATATATTCTTTTATTTCAATTTGTTTGTTAATTTGTGGATTGCGGAAGCTAGGGTGTTGTTTGCAGGCAGTAGAACAATGGAAACACAATATTGAACCTGCCTATCTGGTAACTTGCCTATTTGGAAGACTGCGAACCAAAAAATTTTTACAATATGAAACGGGGAAGTGGTCGGCTGGGTTGGTGATACAAAAGTAAGTGAAATCTAAAGACGTGAATCCGCCAACTTTCGCACCTAGAAATTTTCCGAAAAATGAGTAATACATACTAAATATGTACTATAAAGTATGAACATGATATTTTATAGACCAAGTACGGATCCCGCATTCCATACTTAGCCACTTTTTGGATCACAGGTTCTCGAGCTGACGGGCTCAAAATTGGGCCTCTATTGTTTTGTGGCCTACAAATAGCACCCAAAATTTCGCGATATACAAATTGACAAGCGGACCTGCAGGCTAGTTGGGTCAACATTGCACTCTTATTGTTTCGTGTCATACAAACAACACTCAGAGTTCTGTGATATACAAATTGACAAATGGACTCCAGGGCTGGCGGCCTCAAGATTGCGATTGTTTATGGATGGTAATCCCTATCAACTATCTAACACTATCTAACAACATTATTTTCAATACTAAATTATTAATATTAAATATTGATATTGTACAATTTAATTAGACAAATAATTTTGTACAATATGAAACAGGGAAGCGATCGGTCGAGCTAGTGATATAAAACTAAGTGAAATCTGAAGACGTGAATCCACCAACTTCTGCACCTAGAAATTTTATGAAAAATGAGTAAGACGTACTAAATATGTACTTCTATAAAATATGGACATGAGATTTTATAGAGCATGTACGGATCTCGCATTCCATACTTAGCCACTTTTTGGATCGCGGTTTCTCGGGTTGGCGGGCTCAAAATTGGGCCTCTATTGTTCTGTGGCCTACAAATAACACCCAAAATTATGCGATATACAAATTTATAAGCAAACCTGCGGGTTGGTTGGCTCAACATTTCACTCCTATTGTTTCATGTCCTCCAAACAACACTTGGAGTTCCATGATATACAAATTGACAGACAGACTCCAGGGTTGTTGGCCTCAAGATTGTGATTTATTACGAATAGTAATGCCTATCAACTATCTAACATTATTTTCAATACTAAATTATTAATATTAAATATTGATATTGTACAATTTAATTAGACAAAAAAGTTTATACAATATGAAACGGGGAAGTAGTCAGTCAGGCTGGTGATATAAAAGTAACTGAAATTTGAAGATGTGAATCCGCCAATTTCTGCACCAAGAAATTTTCTGAAAAAATGAGTAATATATACTTAATATGTAAATTTATAAAGTATGGACATGAGATTTTATAGAGCATGTACGGATCTCGCATTCCATGCTTAGCCACTTTTTGGATCGAGGGTTCTCGAGTTGGAGGGCTCAAAATTGGGCATCTATTGTTATGTGTGCTACAAATAGCACACAGGAGTTCTACGATATATAAATTGACAGGCGGACTTGTGGGTTGGTTGGCTCAACATTGCACTTTTATTGTTTTGTGTCCTCCAAACAACACTTGGAGTTTTACGATATACAAATTGACAGACGGACTCCAGGGTTGGTGGGCTCAAGATTGTGATTGTTCACGAATGGTAATCCCTACCAACTATCTAACACTACCTAAAAATATTTTTTTCAATACTAAAGTATTAATATTAAATATTGGTATTGTACAATTTAATTACATAAAATTATTAAAGGATGTTAAATATCTTATTTAAAAGAAAAACCCACGTATTCGGAAACTTGCATTCCAAAATTTTTGTATAATATGAAACGGGGAAGAATTCAGTCGAGTTGGTGATATAAAAGTGGGTGGAAATCTGAACACGTGTATCCGCCAAGTTCTGCACCTAGAAATTTTCCGAGAAACGAGTAATACATACTAAATATCTACTTTTATAAAGTATGGGCATGAGATTTTATAGAGCATGTATGAATCCCTCATTCCATACTTAGCCACTTTTTGGATCGCGGGTTCTCGGGCTAGTGGGCTCAAAATTGAGCCTCTATTGTTCCTTTCCCTACAAATAGTACCTAGAGTTCCACAATATACAAATTGACAAGTGGACTTGCTGGCTATTTGAATTTTAAGGGCCTCGTGTTGATATGATAGCACAATTGGACTTTGACTAGTTTATATTTGTTTATTACAATATGAAACGGGGAAGTGATCTGTCGGGTTGGTGATATAGAAGTAAGTGAAATCTAAATACGTGAATCTGCCAACTTCTGCACCTAGAATTTTTTTGAAAAATGAGCAATACATACTAAGTATGTACTCTTATAAGTATGGACATGAGATTTGTATAGAGCATGTACGGATCATGCATTCCATACTTGGCCACTTTTTGGATCGTGGGTTCTCAGTCTGGCGGACTCAAAATTGGGCCTCTATTGCTATGTATCCTACAAATAGCACCCAAAGTTCTGTGATATACAAATTGACAGGCGGAATTGCGGACTGGTTGGTTCAACATTGCACTTCTATTGTTCTATGTCTTCCAAACAACACTTGGAGGAAACGAGTAATACATACTAAATATGTACTTTTATAAACTATGGACATGAGATTTTATAGAGCATGTATAGGTCCTGTATTCCATACTTGGCCACTTTTTGGATCGCGGGTTCTCGGGCTGGTGGGCTTAAAATTGGGCCTCTATTGTTTCATTCCCTACAAACAACACCTAGAGTTCTGCGATATACAAATTGACAAGTGGATTTGAGGGCTAGCTGGCTCAACATTGCATTTCTATTGTTTTGTGTCCTCCAAGAAGCTGTCGGACTTCCACAATATACAAATCGACAAACGCACTCTAGGACTGGCGGGCTCAAGATTTCCATTGTTTATGGATGGTCAACCCTATCAACTATCTAACATTATCAAAAAACATGATTTTCAAATACTAAACTATTAATATTAAATATTGATATTGTACAATTTAATTACATAAATTATCAATATTGAACCCACATATCCAATAACTCGCCTATTCAGAAAACCCCGAGAATTTTTTTTTGTACAATATGAAACGGGGAAGCGGTCGGTCAGGCTGGTGATATAAAAGTAAGTGAAATCTAAAGGCGTGAATCTGCCAATTTCCGTACCTAGAAATTTTTCGAAAAATGAGTAATACATACTAAATATGTACTTCTATAAAGTATGGACATGAGAATTTATAGAGCATGTACGAATCCCACATTCCATACTTAGACACTTTTTGGATCGCAGGTTCTCAGGTTGGCAAGCTCAAAATTGGGCCTCTATTGTTCTATTCCCTACAAATAGCACCCAAAATTTCGCGATATACAAATTGACAAGTGGACCTGCGGGCTAGTTGGCTCAACATTGCACTTCTATTGTTCCGTGTCCTCCAAACAACATTCGGAGTTCCACGATATACAAATTGAAAGGTCAATTATTAATATTAAATATTGATATTGTACAATTTAATTACATAAAATTATCAAAGGATGTTAAATCGCTTATTTAAAAAAAACGAAGGAAAGAAAACATAGTTTTTTTAAATTCTATCACCACAAGTATAACAACCACCAATTTGAATTTTAAGAGCCTCTTGTTGATATGATAGAACAAATGGACTTCGCACAGTATATATTCGTTGATTTCAAATTATTCCAGGAGATTAATTTTACCAAGTTCATCGATCAAGGAAAAATGCTAAAACAAGCCACACACTACATTTACGTCACAACGCCATACAAATTATCAGGGCGATTTGTGGGCTAGTTGGCTAAAAAATTGCAATTCTATTGTTCTATGTCCTCTAAAAAACACTCGGAGTTCCACGATATACAAATTGATAGACAAAGAATACAACCAAGAACCAACTAAACTCCAAACAGGTCGCAAGCAAGTTCCCACAAGGTTCTGTAGAGCAGGACACATCGACCTTTGCATCAAACAATTTGATATGCAAAGAAAAGACGTCGTGACATTCATTTTCTCTTACATCTGGTATATGTTCCCAGTAGATAATAACTGGGGCCATGGGATATATGGGGTTTGCTGCCATGCTTCCCATTCTTGGATCGAAGAATCTTATGCGCATGCAATCTCAAGTACTCAAGTCCGACAAACATTCATTTGGATGTTGAAGAAATATTACAAAGACACATGAGATATTTTTGTTTCCTACCAAAGTTTGATATGTATTTTTTTTTCCTTCTTCAACCGATATGCAAAATTGCATTGTCCTCATTTAAGGTAAATTTGTTGTGTATCTGAAAGTCACGTAGCATGTAGACATTGCTTGCCTTTTTCTGTAGATATGTTTCATATGAAAACGTTGCCAACCTAGGAAGCACATTTTGTATCAGAGGCTACCTAACTATACAATGCATGTTTGTGTTGCCCACGGTTCAAATGAAAGCATTGAGGCAATGTCCATATATATATGGAAATTTTTCACCGCATCGCAGACAATCAATCATATCATCACTTATCAAAGCGGAGGTAGAAGCAGGAGAGTTGCATTTCGCACATACAGGTTCAAAGGGGTTCGAGTATGCATTCGTTGCAACCAAAACACCTTCAACCTGGGAACGCGAGCATAGGAATTAATACATTGAACAATATAATACACAACTACACCCCCCCCTTAAAAAATAAAAAATAAATAAAAGAAGTCGTAGAAATTTGGTGAAGGCTATTTGTATAAGCAAAGTGAGGATGATTTTTTGGATGTATATGCACAATAGTTGTAGAGCTAGCTAGTTTCTTCAGATTTTATACTATATCTTCTCGCAACTCTGTTACAAACGTTGGCTGGGTTGTGCGAAAGATCCTTTCTCTAACATCCCTTTTCTTTGTTATATTTTTGAAGAGCATAAGTGGAAACTGGCCTTTATGCAATTGTTGTTCCATTGACGAAAACAAATTTGAATAGGTATCGAACAATTGCAGCTGCAACATGGAACAGTGCAATATTTGTGTAACTTACCCGAGATACATGCACATGCGAAAGTAAAGGAAAAAAAATGGATATGGAAAGAGGTACCATTGCCTTGTCATTGTCCGACTCTCCATCCTTTATATGGAGAATGTGTTGCGAGCCAATTTTTCTCTCCAGTGTGACAGTTGCACCAATGGTTTTGATTGGGTAAATATCACTGCTCTGTGCAAGTTGGTTGATAGTCGCGTCCGAGGTATTCTGAACAAACACCAGGATTTTTTTCCACAATACTTGTTTTGTTGAGCGAAATAATCTGATCACAATCACCATGGTCATACACTGTTTTGGGCAATATATTAAAATTTGTAATGGATATCCCATTACATGGTAATATATTTTCTGCATGTTTTTGTACAAGTTGTGTAGGAATAGTCAGTGTCACTATCATCATGGCCTCCTTGTTTGTCATGTCAACACACATAATGGATCTAGTTTTGTTTTCCTTGTCCAAATAGGTGTTATAGATGACCATTATGTCCCCGATGAATACTTGTCCAGTTCGGCGACTGTTCAAGCCCTCTATTGATAGTACTTTGGTGTTACAACTCTAGACCTGGTGACAATTTTTGAACAGGAAAACTAAAGTGAATGGTAGTGTGCATTCTTTTTTTTTGTATTCTTCCTTCACTGGAATAAATCTACAAGTACACGCATAGATTTGATGAACTATGGAGCCAGATTTTTGCAACCACACCTCTTAGTCTGCGGAACCTGCGTTATGTTCGATGTCTCGCTTTTACTTGTTGATACTTCTTGTGAACTGCAAACTAGATGGCATCAACATATTCACCATGCCATAGATGAATAAATAGACAAGGATATTTGTTTGGTAAACATACTAAGAGCAGAGCGTATGCATATTTACCTTTGAACTTGTCGGTCTGCTGATGTCTGGGATGACTGACTTCTCATGGCCATGTCACTAGTCCAAATTTTTTTGATGCAAGCATGTGTAGATGAACATCAGGACTAAACAAGCATATGCATTGTATATTGTCTATCAGAAGGACTAAACAAGCATAAAATGGTATGCATCTGATTTTTTTGACTATAAAAATGTGTAACAGTAAACAGGGTGTGAGGGCGGGGCACCACAACCAATCTGTATATCGCGAACCCCTAGAAGCCATGGGAGCAATCTTGAACCCACCATCCTGACACTCACAATCAACAAAGTGGGTAAATATGGAATAAGGTATAAGCGTGACCATATATGTGAAACCGTTAGTCCGCCAACCGGCGCACCAAGGCATTTTTGGAAAGATCACTAAGCAGATCAATTAGAAAACAAAAGGGATAATAGAAAATGGAAAAAGTAGAAATAGGGAGGGCAGAAAGGCCCATTGTTGCCAAGCCATCGTTTTCTAGTCCAACATTATATGCCCCCACCTGGTTTGTATATTTAATTTACCAGCATAGTTGGTATACCTTTTCGAAGATTGTACCACAGAACCCTCTGTTGTTGCACAGAACAATTCATCTTCATGTCCAACCAACTTGTTTCTTCCAAGATAACAATGTCGAATATGCAATGGACATGAAAGAAAAGTTAGTATGAACAAAGACATGTAAAATAAAGAGAAACATGTATATTTATTCCAATGTAACAACAAACAGAATACGATTCACATGAGAATACACTAAAATATATTATATTTGAAGGAAGAAAAGAACAAAAAAATTAAAAATTAAAAAAAGGTGCAAAGCAACAAAACAAGCACAACAAATATACAGACAGTAAATGAAAAAATGAACATTGGAATATGAAATAAGAGTACATGAATCCACTTATGTAATTCTTCATCTACATTCCCGCCAAACAGTCCATCTTCCTCTCCAGCCATTCTAATTGTTTAAATGTAGCAATGCAGCGAAAATACAATGGACATGAAGTAGGTTAGTATGCAGGAAGACATGTAATGAAGATAAGTTATTATGTAGGAAGGTACGCAACATCTACATACAATAAACTAGGTGAACACATATACAGACAATAAATGAAATACAAAACAATGGAATATGAAATAACAGTACAAGCATGCACCTTTCTATCTCCTCTTCAACTGATGCAGTCAAGAATTCGTCGTTTTCTCCAGCTATTATATTTGTTTGAATGTGGGAATGCACAAAATACAATGAACATGAATGGAACATGGTATGCACTGGAGAACAAGTAATATGTACATATAGTAAAAGAGACTCAACGAATAGTCTAAAACATAGGCAAAAAAATGAACCTTTGCGCTTCTCCATCCATAGCTTTAAATATGTAATTTTGTTTTCCTTGCCCAAAATATATTACAAGGCACAAAATATTACGAAATTGCATGGCCATAGCTAAACGATTTATGGTTTTTCGTGGAAAAGTATCTAGATATGATTCCACCAATGGAAATACATGTTATTTATCCTCTACATAGACTGGTGTGCCCACGATACAAGATTTTGGTTTTCCATGGCAAACTACCCAGATATGCTTCCAGTCATGGAAATATAATTTTGCAGAATCTTTGTTGTACATATCATATCTCAAGAACAAGACAAACGGTATCGTGGGCACACCAGTCTGTGTAGAGGACAAATAAAATGTGTTTTCATATGGGCACATTTCACCATACATGGTTTATAAATGCAGTCTGTATATGTTTTATTTTAACAAAAAAAAACCAGATATTGCAATTTCAAATGTACTTCTCGAACTATTTTTCATGCAACTATTTTCTTTCATGTCAACACTGAACCACCAACAAAATATCACAGTAGAATAGATATTGACCTTGCCAGACAGGGAAAATAACACGACTGCATGTCAACTCGTGGGTGCAGGGGCTGAACACCGTAAAGCGCCCAAAAAACAATAATAATAATAAAAAAAATAGCTCCAACTACCGACACAGGACCCCAACCCTGCAAAGCTGAATCAAACAAAAGAAAACAAAAAGCACCAAACCAACGAGAAAAAACTAACAAGACCAATTGCATCCCCAGGGCCCAAAAGCGTAAACCTGAGCCAAACAAACACAACCAGCAACCGACGAACCAACGAACCAACGAACAAGCAACAATCATCGAACCAGTAAACAACATATGTGTCTCCAACGATTACAAAACTACAACTGAAGCATAGAAGGAACCAGAAACATACGACGAGCATGCCAGTAGAAATAAGCAAACATTCTTACTCACAAACTACAAACACTGAATAACAAACAAGGATTAAAAAATGAAACTATGACATGAAAAATTACACTGAAACAATCAAAGGCAGAAGTTCAGGTCAAATTATGAACCAAACAACAACAACAAGTAGCAACCGACAAACCAACAAAGAAGAAGCACTCATCGAACCAGTAAACAATGTATGTAGCTTCAACGATGACAAAATTGCATTGCAAGGCTAGAAGAAGGATGAAATATACAATGCATATTCAACTTCCGGTGGACAAAAATATTGTGCAAAATCACTACAACATTGTATGGAAAATTTCGAGGAAAAATGTACTTCGAGAAGCGTATTTAGATAAACATTTAAGGCTATCAGGTTGTCTAAGGACCTCATGGTATGAAAACATTTAAGCTGTCAGGAATGTTGGAGGACCTCGCGTCATGTAAACATTTAAGTTGTCAGGCCTATTCAAGCACCTCTAAAAAAGTGTCAATAATTTCAATACAAATACATGCGGCAAGGACGTTATAAACTTTGGAATTATTGATCACTATAAAGCTTGGATATCTAAACATTTCAATATGATTAGTACAAATAAAAAAAACACCATATATGATCTAAGACAATGCTAGCAAAAAAATGCAAAGACAAACATTTGAACTAATGCTAGCATTAATTTTAATGTTCCCAAGCCATTATGCCAGGAACATCATGGTTTTGGATGTCTTTTTAAACTTTTCTGGTTGTGGTATTTTGTCAAACACTTTGCTTACAATTACACTTAGGGTTTTACTGATGGTTTATATGTGTGTTTGAAGAAATAAACAAGAAGATGCAATCATGGAACATACATCAACCATATGCAAGATCAATAAGATGATAGAAAAGCCAAAACACTGCAGATATGATCTTTGTTCATAAATAGATAGAAAGAACCTGATACAATGAGATGGAAATCTAGAATGCACATCAGATGGCTCCAATAAGACAATAGAAGATAGGAGCTGCTACAAAATTCTCCAATAGAATATGACAAAAGCCTCCCAAGGCCAAATATACCATGAATACCAATACAAGAAATATCTAGGTCGTATGAAGAGTCAAACCCCAAGTTGGAAGATGCCACGTCCTGCTGAAACCCTGAAGACCCTCAAGAATTCGGCCCTACTGTCAAAGACCTCTAAACGCTATGTTGAATATGTTGAACTGTAGATTAGGATGACCATAATCCCCTCCTGAAATATTAGACCAAAACAACAAGGGAAACTCCTCCAAATGTTGAATCCTCCAATGGAGTTGTGCCCTCCTAAAACTGCCAAACCCTATAATTTCTTATGTATAACCTCCTCAAACGGAATAGATCTGAATCTCAAAATTTCCCTCCTTCTCTCCAATTCGTCCAATGCATCCTATAACCCAAATGGCCCATGAAACTCCTCTGGAATACAGTAGATCTATTGGCCAAGCCCCTGTAATGAAAACCCAGGTGCCAGAATCTGTTGAAGCCCTTCCAATCCCTTGGAATGAGCTTCCCTCAAAGAATGGTGCACCCCCCTTGCTGGAAACCCCCAATGGTGCGCCCCCCTTCTCTTCCTGTGCCTATGGGTGGTGTAGAACCCTCCTGCACTGATGTAGATCTGAACTAGAATGGTGTGGAGGAGTATTGCATCCTCAAGACCAATCTTGGGACAAACTAGGTGTAATATTTCACCACCGAATCGTTCTCTAGGGTTTGTTAAGTCAAAACCCTCAAAACCCCCAAGAGATGGGCTCTCTAGCTAGAAGCCAGATATCAAAATGATAAACATACATGAATGAATCAATAGAATCCCTTGCCTTTCCTTTATACTTCCTGCTCACCTTCTCCCTCCAAAGTGACTTTCATTTTATTAATATTTAATTAATTAATTAAATCACTTTAATTAATTAATTAACCTTTTTACCTCTGAAAAACGCCTTATCTCTCCTTGTGGATTTCCTAGCCACTGAAAGTCACTTCTAACCATCCCATCCTGTAGTGTTTCTCCTCCCAATTAAAATGAGCTATTACACTAAGAGGTTCCTCCAAGTAATGTGCCCAAAATGACCTCTTCAGTGAATTTAATTGACTTATAGCTCAAAATACTCAAAATCATGGAAATCGTCGGAATGCAACGAAACCAAAGCCAACCTATGTGGGATGGATCATAATGATGAAATGGGGTGGACGATTCAATTCGTATCCCAAAATGCCTCTCAATAACCCTTTTACTCGCTATAACACGCATGTGGCTACTTTGGACATCGTAAACCTCTGCAATGTAATGATGTCCCAAAGTGGGGACATTACAGTCCTCCCTACTAGAAAATTTATTGTCCTGAAAAAATAACCAAATCCCCTCAAGTATAATACCAGGATCCCATGTCGACCTTTAGGATACACAGTAGAACCCATCCAAAGGTGAACAATCACACATGTTGCCCCCTGGGTCCCATATCAAGTCATGAACTGGTAGATCCTAAGATGCATAATCCTAAAATACACCAACTCCATGAGTCTCTTGTACATGAAACATGGCCTCATCCCGAAATAATTCCATCCTCTAAGCTACTAACAATATCAACACGGCCCCCATCAACTGCACCTGCACCGGAATGGACTGATTCAAGAAATGAAACCCAACCTCGCCCGCCTGAACTAACTCTGCTTTTCTGTAGATGCTTATTCAGTGTGCGACCTGAACTCTTCTCCTCATATTATTGACTAGCCTTGCCTCCCTATCTCTTACCGAAAAGCCGATATGGGCCTAGCTAGCTCATTATTCCCACCCCGGGTGGAATATAGATTCTTCCAGGCGGGTTGGAATGACTAGTGGAATCGGGTTGCTGGTTTGTCAAACACAACATGGAAGAGATAATGGAGCCACCGAAGAAACTTATGCTAGAATGAGGTACTGCAAGACCCCCGTGAGACATACTCAAGCAATGTGCTCCCATAAACACTGAAGCTCCATGGAAATTCAGAATAAATTTCCCCTACAAAGGTCCACTCGCCTTTGTCAGTCAGTGAAATGCTCAATCCTGCAATCCCTACGCCCCATGCTAACCTCTATCTAAGATCACCATGTTGATCCTCCACAACTTTGACCATGACTGTCTGCCTCCTACATACATATTAGATCCCCCTCTCCTAGATCCTCAAATTGAAATACCTGTGACCATTGGACCTATTGTCTAGAAACTATATCTGTAAAGACATCTCTTTAGAAGAAGTACCAGTCCAACCGCCTCCATGTCCAATCATGATGACCAAAAGTGAAAGGCTTCCTCACTCCCTAGGACAAATCCCTACAGAGCCACTCCAAATCGACCCCTGGTGGAGTGTGTGGCTCTCTGGCTCAACCTGGGTCACCATGTAGTGAAACACCCTACTAACCAGGTGAACTCTCGGTTCCCATGGAAGACTTGGAAGTTTATCACTTCCAATATACTCTAACTACTCCTATGTCTGACTGATCACTGTCGGAATCCCTCTATGCTCATCTACTATCATCCGACCTATGGTACTCACCATCAGGCACCAAGTCTCAGTTGGTTGCCTATGACAATCCACCTCTATCCTGTTGGATGCTCTAAAAGTACTCTTATCAGGTGGTCTCGGCCCACGCACTCTCCATGCCCTCTACTAGTATCTATCTCTCCTCATGTTTTTTTCCATGGTAAAAGTGTATTATGCCAGGAACATCACGGTTTTGGGTTTCTTTTTTAACTTTTTTGGTTGTGGTATTTTGTCAAACACTTTGCTTACAATTATGCTTAGGGTTTTACTGGTGGTTTATATGTGTGTTTGTATAAATAAACAAGAATATGAAATCATGGAACATACCTCAACCATATGCAAGATCAATAAGATGATAGACAAGCCAAAACACTGCAGATCTGATCTTTGTTCATAAATAGATAGCAAGAACCTGATACAATGAGTGCCAATCTGGAATGCACATCAGATGGATCCAATAAGACAATAGAAGATAGGAGATGCTACAAAATAATCCAATAGAAGATGCCACAAGCCTCCCAAGGCCGAATATACCATGAATACCAATATAAGAAAGATCTAGGTCGTATGAAGTGTCAACCACCAAGCTAGAAGATGCCATGTCCTGTTGAAACCCTGAAGACCCTCAAGAATTTGGCCCTAGTGTCAAAGACCTCCAAATGATATGTAGAATATGATGAAATGTAGATTGGGATGAGTAGAATCCCCTCCTGAAATCTTAGACCGAAACACAAAGGGAAACTACTCCAAATGTTGAATCCTCCAATGGCGTTGCACCCTCCTAAAACTACCAAGCCCTAGAATTTTGGCCCTGATGAAGGAGGCTTCCAAATGCCGTGAAACTTTCTAGAAAGATAGATTGGGACACTACAGGTCACTAGGTGAAGTCTCAAGGTCAAATATGATGTATAACCTCCTCAAACGGAATAGATCTGAATCTCAAAATTGTCCTCCTTCTCTCCAATTCGTCCAATGCATCCAATAACCCAAATGGCCCATGAAACTCCTCTGAAATGCACTAGATCTAACGGCCAAGCCCCTGTAATGAAAACCCATGTGCTAGAATCTATCGAAGCCCTTCCAATCCCTTGGAACGAGCTTCCCTCAAAGAATGGCGTGCCCCCCTTGCCGGAAACCCCCAATGGTGTGCCCCCCTTCTCTTCCTATGCTTGTGGCTGGTGTAGAACTCTCCTGCACTAATGTAGATCCGAACTAGAATGGTGTGGAGGAGTATTGCATCCTCGAGACCAAGCTTGGGACAAGCTAGGTGGAATCTTTCACCATTGAATCATCCTCTAGGGTTTGTTAAGTCAAAACCCTCAAAACCCCCAAGAGATGGGCTCTCTAGCTAGAAGCCAGATATCAAAATGATAAAAATACATGAATGAATCAATAGAGGCCCTTGCCTTTCCTTTATACTTCCTGCTCACCTTATCCCTCCAAAGCGACTTTCATTCTATTAATATTTAATTAATTAATTAAATAACCTTAATTAATTATTTAACCTTTTTACCTCTGAAAAGCGTCTTATCTCTTTGTGTATCTTCCTTGGCCACTGAAAGTAACTTCTAAACATCACATCCTATAGTGTTTCTCCTCCCGATTCCAATGAGATATTACATTGAGAAGTTACTCCAAGTATTGTGCCCAAAATGACCTCTTCAGTGAATTTAATTGACTTATAGCTCAAAATACTCAAAATCATGGAAATCGTCGGAATGCAACGAAACCAAAGCCAACTTGTGCGGAATGGATCATAATGATGAAATGGGGTGGGAAATGCAAGATGGATCCAAAAATTCCTCTCAATAACCCATGTACTCGCTATAACACCCATTTGGCTACTCTAGACATCGTAAACCTCTGTAATGTAATGATGTCCCAAAGTGGGGACATTACAATCCTCCCTGCTAGAAAATTGCTTGTCCTCAAGAAATAACCAAATCCGCTCAAGTATAATACCAGGATACCATGTTCACCTCTGGGATACACAGTAGAAACCATCCAAATGTGAACAATCACACATGTTGCCCCCTGGGTCCCATATCAAGTCATGAACTGCTAGCTCATGGTACGCATAATCCTAAAATACACCAACTCCGTGAGTCTCATGTACATGACACATGGCCTCATCCCAGAATGAGTCCATCCTCCAAGATACTATAAAGATCAACACATCCCTCATCAACTGCACCTGTTGATGCCAGAATAAGATACTGCAAGACCTCTGTGAGACATACTCAAGTGATGTGATCCCATAAACACTGAAGCTCCATGGAAAGTCGGAACAACTTTCCCCTGCAAAGGTCCACTCACCTCTGTCACTCAGTGAAATACTCAATCCTACAATCCATGCGTCCCATGCTAACCTTTGTCTAAGATCATCATGTTGATCGTGCACCACTCTAACCATGATTGTATGCCCCCTTCATACATACTGGATACCCCTCTCCTGGATCCTCAAACTGAAATACCTATGACCATTGGACCTATTGTCCATAAACTGTATCTGTAAACACATATCTTTAGAAGAAGTACAAGTCCAACTACCTCCATGTCTGATCATGATGATCAAAAGTGAAAGGTTGCCTCGCTCCCTTAGAAAACTCCCTACAGACCCACTCCAAATCGACCCCTGGTGGAGTGTGTGGCTCTCTAGCTCAACCTGGGTCACCATGTAATGAAACAATGGTAACAAGGGAATACGTAGTTGACCCTAGGAATGAAAAATAGCGCCTGCCTTGGTCAAGCCCAAGGATTCAACCAAAATCACGTCTACCTGTACCCCTGATAATTGCTCGCCCGTAGCCATCACTAAACCCCAATCATCAGGTACAACCAGAAGTAACTCCTCCAAATGTTGGTCAACCAACCTCCATCTCCCATCTCTCAAGCAATTGTTGATAGGGTGAAGGTTCTCTCTCATATCCATGTGCTGCTACAAAGGAGTGGCATCTACATGGTCCCCTAAGTGTGTCTCCTCCTTGCAAGGCAATACACCCCTCTGAATCCCACCATACATCTTGGCATGTCTCTGTGAGCTATAACTCATCATTGTATGCTCCAACATACTCACGTCGTCTACCATAGACTCATGTTGCATCACGGATCCTAGGCGTATTGCTGGATCAACCTCTACATGGAGGTCAACCTCTCTCGAAACACCAATGGAAGTGTCCTCCTTCAACTGGTGCTCCTTTGCTAGATCATCAACATCCCCTAGCAATGTGACTAAATAATATATCTGAGTATCCACTAAGATAGGTGAAATGGATCTCTGACGGATCTTCTTAAGAATCTCATCTGATCTGGACTCTGATTCTTGGGGGGTTGTCTGTGTGCCTCTCAAGAATCCTCGAGTGCCCTCCAACTCATGAGTAAGTCTTTACACCTCTAACTCTTGCTCCCTCAGAGCCTCATGATACATCTCACCAATCCTTAATAGGTAATCCCCGTTAGTCAACAACTGCTGGTAGTCGGTCCTCATCACAGATACTCTCTCCTGGAGAGTATGAAAATCATCCATGAAAAATCCCTCATCTGAACTACCATGTGTCAGTGATGCTCTCCAACAATAATCTGCCATCAATGCATGCATGTCATCACTGAGCCTGGTGGCTTCCATGATAATATCCTCACTGAATATCAACTGTGTTGCTAAGTGGTGTGACTCTTGATCATAGTCGTGCTGAGGTGCCACCTCATATCCCTCATTGTTGGTGTCAGTCCTGCTAGTGTCACCTATGGAATTCCCAAAACCACTCTCTGCATAAGATAACGTGCTGAAATGACCACTGTCTACTGTGATGTTGGGTCCTCCTATATGCGACTACACCCCATCAGTAGGTTATATCTCCTTCTGAATCACACTGTATCCTATATGAGCAGTCACATCCTCCTGTGCACCCACCCTGCTATTATCATCTGCGCCTGGATCATATGTAGATGTTTCCAGACACGTGCTATGGTCATCCTAACTACTAAAGAGTGCATCGTCATCAATGTAGGCCGATCCTGGAAGTAAGTTCTCCAACAACCTATCTGCGTCCACAACCTTCTCGACTAATAAAGTCTCCAAAAACTGTGACTCAATATCCTCATGTTGATCTGTATGTGTAATGTCAACTGTCTATATGTCCTATATATCCTCCTGGATCAGTGGATCTACATGTCTATGGTGTGCATCCCTCACACAAGGCTCCTGAATCACATCTGACATGCCATTGACCTCTTCATGTGACGTGGCTATCAGGGGTGTCTAGAAGGATGACATATGTGTCACGACCATCATAGGAAGCTCATCATCTCTAGGTGCTAACACGTGTGAATCCTCACTAGTGTCGCCACTCTGCTAAGGTGTAAGGTCATCAATGGTCTTTGATATGTCTGATGAGACACTGGTGCTATCATCCTGTCCATCCAACTACCCCTCCAATGTGCAAGGGTCACTATCCTCCTCAAATGCACAGGAATCACCAACCTATGTGCAAGAGTCACTATCACTAGCCTTTGTGAAAGAGTCACTATCATCATCGGACTGCTCTAGAGGAGAATCTATGGCTCCATCCTCACATGCCTCATCATCACTGTAATAGCATACCTCAATAATATGTTTTTCATAATTACCCCTACACCTATGATTTGGTTACCAAGGCACCTTGCAACTGTAGCAAAGTTGTGTGCTCCTAATGGGTGTGGGTTTTTTTTGTTCTTCCTTCCATCTAGCAGCGCTAGCTCTGTATTCATCTATCTGATTGGCCCAAAATGTAATCTCATCTGTGCTCCACCTACGATTTTCCATGGACAAATACTATTGGAATGTTACTAGGGCCCTAGTCCTTTCACAAAGGTTGTAGTAGTCCCATTCATAACATACTGACTCTCTAGCCAAATCCCTAGACTCCATCTTGTCGTATATAATTTCCCTTAGGCTTGCAGGAATCTAGGCTTTGATACCATTGTAATGTTCCCAAGCCATTATGCCAGGAACATCACGATTTTGGGTGTCTTTTTAAACTTTTCTGGTTGTGGTATTTTGTCAAACACTTTGCTTACAATTACGCTTAGGGTTTTAATGATGGTTTATATGTGTGTTTTTAGAAATAAACAAGAATATGAAATCATGGAACATACCTCAACCATATGCAAGATCAATAAGATGATAGACAAGCCAAAACACTGCAAATCTGGTCTTTGTTCATAAATAGATAGCAAGAACCTGATACAATGAGATGTTAATATGGAATGCACATCAGATGGCTCCAATAAGACAATAGAAGATAGGAGATGATACAAAATGATCCAATAGAATATGCCACAAGCCTCCCAAGTCTGAATATACCATGAATACCAATACAAGAAAGATCTGGGTCGTATGAAGTGTCAACCCCCAAGCTGGAAGATGCCACGTCCTGCTGAAACCCTGAAGACCCTCAAGAATTCGTCCCTACTATAAAATACCTCCAAATGATATGTTGAATATGTTGAACTGTATATCGGGATGAGTAGAATCCCCTCCTGAAATCTCAGACCGAAACACCAAGGGAAACTCCTCTAAATGATGAATCCTCCAATGGAGTTGCGCCCTCCTAAAACCGCCAAACCCTAGAATTTTGACCCTGATGAAGGAGGCTTCCAAATTCCTTGAAACTTCCTAGAAAGATAGATCGGGAAACTGTAATTCAGTAGGTGAAGTCTCAGGGTCAGATCTGATGCATAAACTCCTCAAACAGAATAGATCTGGATCTCAAATTTTCCCTCCTCTCCAATTCATCCAATGCATCCAATAACCCAAATGGCCCATGAAACTCCTTCGGAAGGCACTAGATCTAACTATCAAGCCCCTTCAATGAAAACCCAGGTGCTAGAATCTGTTGAATCCCTTCCAATCCCTTGGAATGAGCTTCCCTCAAAGAATGTTATGCCCCCCTTGCTAGAAACCCCCAATGGTGCGCCCCCCTTCTCTTCATGTGCCTGTGGCTGGTGTAGAACCCTCCTGTACTGATGTAGATCCGAACTAGAATGGTGTGGAGGAGTATTGCATCCTCTATACCAAACTTGGGACAAGATAGGTGGAATCTTTCACAACTGAATCATCCTCTATGGTTTGTTAAGTCAAAACACTCAAAACCCCCAAGAGATGGGCTCTCTAGCTAGAAGCCATATATCAAAATGATATACATACATGAATGAATCAATAAAGGCCCTTGTATTTCCTTTATACTTCCTACTCACCTTCTCCCTCCAAAGTGACTTTCATTTTATTAATATTTAATTAATTAATTAAATCACTTTAATTAATTAATTAACCTTTTTACCTTTGAAAAGCGCCTTATCTCTCCTTGTGGCTTCCCTGGCCATAGAAAGTCACTTCTAGCCATCCCATCCTGTAGTGTTTCTCCTTCTGATTCTAATGATATATTTCACGGAGAGGTTCCTCCAAATAATATGCCCAAAATGACCTCTTCAGTGAATTTAATTGAGTTATAGCTCAAAATACTCAAAATCATGGAAATTGTCGAAATGCAATGAAACCAAATCCAACCTGTGTAGAATGGATCATAATGATGAAATGGGGTGGATGATGCAATCTGGATTCAAAAATGCCTCTCAATAACCCCTGTACTCGCTATAACACCCATTTGGCTACTTTGGACATCGTAAACCTCTGTAATGTAATGTTGTCCCAAAGTGGGGACATTACAGTCCTCCCTGCTAGAAAATTGCTTGTCCTCAAGAAATAACCGAATCCCCTCAAGTATAATACCACGATCCCATGTCCACCTCTGGGATACATAGTAGAACCCATCCAAAGGTGAAAAATCACATATGTTTCCCCCTGGGTCCCATATCAAGTCATGAACTGCTAGCTCTTGGGACGCATAATCCTGAAATACACCAACTTCGTGAGTCTCCTGTACATGACACATGGCCTCATCCCAGAATGAGTCCATCCTCCAAGGTACTATCAATATCAACATGGCCCCCATCAACTGCACCTGTTGATGCCAAAATGAGGTAATTCAAGACCTTCGTGAGACATCCTCAAGCGATGTACTCCCATCAACACTGAAGCTCCATGGAAAGTCGGAACAACTTTCCCCTGCAAAGGTCCGCTCACCTTTGTCAGTCAGTGAAATGCTCAATCCTTAAATCCCCACGCCCCATGCTAACCTATGTCTAAGATCACCATGCTGATCCTCCACCACTCTAACCATGATTGTCTGCCCCTTGCATACATACTATATCTCCCTCTCTTGGATCCTCAAACTGAAATACCTGTGACCATTGGACCTGTTGTCTAGAAACTGTATCTGTAAAGACATCTCTTTAGAAGAAGTACCAGTCCAACCGCCTCCATGTCCGATCATGACACTACTACATTTGGGTCAAATTCCGACGGCGCGTTCGACGCAATTGCCACTTTCTATTGTCGGAAGACCGACAAACCTCGGACCCCCTCAAACGTCGTTTCACATGACGTCGTTT
>SNQJ01S0043074.1:23626-50574 GCA_010110895.2 Picea sitchensis | reverse complement strand
TCTGCTTCAAGTTCTTCATCTTGTACTACAACATCATTTCTGCTACTACTTGGTGCTTTGTGCATAAAGTTAGGGGGAAAATCTAACTTTATAATTACAAACAATCATGAAAAATTAGTGCATGTATAAAACATTATAAAATTCGAGAATATAATAAATATTAAAACAGATAATGAATGTATATACCATCCGACGATACTCATTTGATCCCCTATCCATGTGCCCATATTTTCTACAATGTTTTGTAGTTGTTGCTATTAAAACTCTTTCGGTACGTCTAGTACAACAATTTTTGCAAGGGCAATAACATTTACCGTCACCCTTTTCACCCTCTTTAATTCTTTTCCCAGCTCTAATGTTTTCTGACATTCTTCCCCACAGACTTTTACTGAAACAAATATCTATTTTTTGTTCGCTGAGAAGACCCGCAAACCCTTTTTGAAGTGTCGTTATTATAGCAAACTTGTCGCAACATCCGTCAAATGAAACATATTTATAGATTTTGTAACATCGCAATTCCAACGTAAAAAATTCCTAAGTGACCGTTGGTATTTTGACTTGGTGAACATACTAAGGTGACCGTTGGAGGGGAAAACCTAATTTCACAAACGTTGCAATTGCGACATACATTTTCACAAACGTGGCAAGAGAGACGTTCCAGTGGAAAACGTGGCAAGAGAGACGTTAACATGGAAAGAGCGACGTTAACGTGGCAAGACCGACATTAACGTGGCAATTGTGACATACATCTTCACAAACGTGGCAAGAGTGACGTTCCAGTGGAAAACGTGGCAAGAGAGACATTTCAGTGGAAAATGTGGCAAGAGCGACGTTAACGTGGCAAGACCGACGTTAAAGTGGCAATTGCGACATACATCTTCACAAACATGGAAAGAGTGACGTTCCANCAATTGCGACGTTAACGTGGCAATTGCGACATACATCTTCACAAACGTGGCAAGAGCGACGTTAACGTGGCAATTGCGACGTTCCAGTGGAAAACGTGGAAAGAGCGACGTTCCAGTGGAAAACGTGGAAATTGCGACGTTAACGTGGCAATTGCGACATACATCTTCACAAACGTGGCAAAAGCGACGTTAACGTGGCAATTGCGACGTTCCAGTGGAAAACGTGGCAAGAGCGACATTCCAGTGGAAAACGTGGCAAGAGCGACATTCCAGTGGAAAACGTCGCAATTGCGACGTTAACGTGGCAATTGCGACGTTATCAGGCAACATCAATTTTTTTTTTTATAAATTTTCTCTATTTTGCGACAATATGGACAATTTTGTCCATAACGCCGCAAATAAAACGTCGTAATTTTTACAATATGTAGTAGTGTGATCATCAAAAGTGAAAGGGTGCCTCACTCCCTCGGACAAATCCCTGCATACCCACTCCAAATCAACCCCTGGTGGAGTGTGTGGCTCTCTGGCTCAACTTGGGTCACCATGTAGTGAAACAACGGTAATAGGGGCATCCGTAGCGGACTGTAGAAAAATACCACCTTCCTTAGTCAATCGCAAGGATTCGACCAAAAGAACGTCTACCTGTACCCCTAATAACTACTCGCCTGTAGCCATCACTAAACCCCAATCATCAGGTACAACCATAAGTAACTCCTCCAACTATTGGTCAACCAACCTCCATCTCTCATCTCTCATGCAATTGTTGATAGGGTGAACGTGCTCTCTCATATGCATTTGTTGTTGCAAAGGAGTGGAATTTGCATGCTCCCCTAAGTGTGTCTCCTCCCTGCAAGGAAATACACCCCTCTGAATCCCACCATACATCTTAGCATGTATTTGTGAACTATCACTCATCACTGTATACTCCGACATACTCACGTCGTCTCTCGTAGACTCATGTTGCATCACAGATCCTGGGCGTACTGCTGGATCAACCTCTACATGAAGGTCAACCTCTCTGAGAACACGAATGGAAGTGTCCTCCATCAACTGGTGCTCCTCTACTAGATCACCAATCTCCCCTAGCAATGTGACTGAATGATATATCCGAGTATCCACTAAGATAGGTGAAATGGATCTCTAATGGATCTCCTCAAGAAGCTCATCTAATATGGACTCTGATTCTTGGGGGTTGTCTGTGTGCCTCTCAAGAATCCTCAAGTGCTCTCCAACTCCTGAGTAAGTCTGTCCACCTCTAACTCCTGCTCTCTCAGAGCCTCATGATACATCTCACCAATCCTAAATAGGTAATCCTTGTCAGTCAACAATTTCTATTATTTGGTCCTCATCACAGATACTCTCTCCCGGAGAGTATGAAAATCATCCATGGAAAATCCCTCATATGAACTACCATGTGCCACTGATGCTCTCTGGAAATAATCTTCCATCAATGCATGCATGTCATCACTGCTCCTAGTGGTTTCCATGATCATATCCTCACTAAATCTCAACTGTTCTGCTAAGTGGTGTAACGCCTGATCACATTCATGCTGAGGTGCCACCTCATATCCCTCATTGCTGGTGTCAGTCCTGCTAGTGTCAACTCTGGAATTCACAAATCCACTCTCTGCATAAGATAACATGATGTACTGCCCACTGTCTATTGTGTTTTTGGGTCCTCCTATATGCGACTGCACCCCATCACTAGGTGTTATCTCCCTTTGAATCACATTGTATCTTGTATGAGCAGTTGCATCCTCCTGTGCACTCACCATGCTACTATCATCTGTGCCTGGATCCCATGTAGATGTGTCCAAACATGTGTTATGGTCGTCGTGACTTCTAAAGAGTGCATCCTCATCAATGCAAGTCGATCCTAGAAGTAAGTGCTCCATCAACCTGTCACCATCCACAACCTACTTGAGTAATGGAGTCTCCAAAAACTGTGACTCAATCTCCTCATGTTGATGTGTATTTGTAAGGTCAACTATCTATACATCCTGTATCTCCTCCCGGATTGGTAGATCTACATGTCTGTGGTGTGCATCCCTCACACAAGGATCCTCAATCATATATGACATGACACTGACATCCTCATGTGATGTGGCTATCATGGGTGTCTGGAAGGATGACATAGGTGTCACGGCCATCATAGGAAGCTCATCATCTCTAGGTGCTAACACATGTGAATCCTCACTAGTGTCACCACTCTGTTGAGGTGTAAGTTCATCAATGGTATGTGATATGTCTACTGAGACACTGGTTCTATCATCATGTCCATCCAACTGCCCCTCCAATGTGCAAGGGCCACTATCCTCCTCAAGTGATGAGGAATCACCAGCCTTTGTGAAAGAGTCACTATCACTAGCCTCTTTGAAAGAGTCACTATCATCATCAGACTACTCCAGAGGAGAATCTATCGCTCCATCCTCACATGGCTTGTCATCACTGTCATAACATACCTCAATAATATGATTTTGATCCTTACCCCTACACCTATGATCTGGTTAGCAAGGAACCTTGAAACTGTACCAAAGTTGCATGCTCCTAATGGGTGTGGGGTTTTACTGTGATTCCTTTCATCTAGCAGTGCTAGCTTCGTATTCCTCTATCTGATTGGCCCAAAATGTAATCTCATCTATTCTCTACCTACGATTTTCCATGGAAAAATATTGTTGGAATGTTACTAGGGCCTTGGTGCTCTCACAAAGGTTGTAGTAGTCCCATTCACAACGTACTCCCTCTCTAGAAAAATCCCTCGACTCCATCTTGCCATATATAAGATCCCTTAGGCTGACAGGAATCTAGGCTCTGATGCCACTGTAATGTTCCCAAGCCATTATGCCAAGAACATCACGGTTTTGGGTGTCTTTTTAAACTTTTCTGGTTGTGGTATTTTGTCAAACACTTTTCTTACAATTACGCTTAGGGTTTTACTGATGGTTTATATGTGTGCTTGTATAAATAAACAAGAAGATGCAATCATGGAACATACCTCAGCCATATGCAAGATCAATAAGATGATAGACAAGCCAAAACACTGCAGATCTGATCTTTGTTCATAAATAGATAGCAAGAACCTGATACAATGAGCTGCCAATCTGGAATGCACATTAGATGGCTCCAATAAGACAATAGAAGATAGGAGTTGCAACAAAATGCTCCAATAGAAGATGCCACAAGCCTCCCAAGGCCGAATATACCATGAATACCAATTCAAGAAAGATTTGGATCATATGAAGTGTCAACCCCCAAGCTGGAAGATGCCACGGCCTACTGAAACCCTGAAGACCCTCAAAAATTCATCCCTACAATCAAAGACCTCCAACTGCTATGTTGAATATGTCAAACTGTATATCGGTATGAGTAGAATCCCCTCCTGAAATCTCAAACCGAAACACCAATGGAGTTGTGCCCTCCTAAAACTGCCAAACCCTAGAATTTAGGCCCTAGTGAACGAGGCTTCCAAATGCCCTGAAACTTGCTAGAAAGATATATTGGGACACTGCAAGTCATTATTTGAAGTCTCAGGGTCAGATCTGATGTATAACCTCCTCAAATGGAATAGATATGAATCTCAAAATTTCCCTCCTTCTCTCCAATTCGTCCAATGCATCCAATAACCCAAATGGCCCATGAAACTCCTATGAAATGCACTAGATCTAACGACCAAGCCCCTGCTATGAAAACCCCAGTGCTAGATTATGTTGAAGCCCTTCCAATCCCTTGGAACGAGCTTCCCTCAAAGAATGGTGCGCCCCCCTTGCTGGAAACCCCCAATGGTGCGCCCCCCTTCTCTTCCTCTGTCTGTGGCTAGTGTAGAACCCTCTTGCACTGATGCAGATCCGAACTAGAATTGTGTGGAGGAGTATTGCATCCTCGAGACCAATCTTGGGACAAGCTAGGTGGAATCTTTCACCACTGAATCGTCCTCTAGGGTTTGTTAAATCAAAACCCTCAAAACCCCCAAGAGATGGGATCTCTAGCTAGAAGCTAGATATCAAAATGATAAACATACATGAATGAATCAATAGAGACCCTTGCCTTTCCTTTATACTTCATGCTCACCTTCTCCTTCCAAAGTGACTTTCATTTTATTAATATTTAATTAATTCATTCATTCATTTTAATTAATTAATTAACCTTTTTTACCTCTGAAATTCACTTCTAGCCATCCCATATTGTAGTGTTTCTCCTCCCTATTCCAAGGAGCTATTACACTGAGAGTTTCATCCAAGTAATGTGCCCAAAATGAACTATTTAGTGAATTTAATTGATTTATAGCTCAAAATACTCAAAATCATGGAAATCGTCGAAATGCAACGAAACCAAAGCCAACCTATGCAGAATGGATCATAATGATGAAATGGGGTGGAAGATGCAAGTCGAATCCCAAAATGACTCTCAATAACCCCTCTACTCGCTATAACACCCATTTTGGCTACTATGGACATCGTAAACCTATGCAATGTAATGATGTCCCAAAGTGGGGACATTACAGTCCTCCCTGCTAGAAAATTGATTGTCCTCAAGCAATAACTAAATGCCCTCAAGTATAATACCAGGATCCCATGGCCACCTCTGGGATACACAGTAGAACCCATTCAAAGGTGAACAATCACACATTTTTCCCCCTGGGTCCCATATCAAGTCATGAACTGCTAGCTCCTGGGATGCATAATCCTAAAATACACCAACTCTGTGAGTCTCCTGTACATGACACATGGCCTAATGCCTGAATGAGTCCATCCTCCAAGATATTATCAAGATCAACACGGCCCCCATCAACTACACCTATTGATTCCAGAATGAGGTATTGCAAGACCTCTGTGATACATTCTCAAGCGATGTGCTCCCATCAACATTGAAGCTCCATGGAAAGTCGGAACAACTTTCCCCTGCAAAGGTCCACTCACCTCTATCAGTCAATGAAATTCTCAATCCTGCAATCCATGGGTCCCATGATAACCTCTGTCTAAGATCACCATGTTTATCCTCCACCACTCTAACCATGATTGTCTTCCCCCTGCATACATACTAGATCCCCCTCTCCTGGATCCTCAAACTGAAATACCTATGACCATTGGACTTGTTGTCTAGAAACTGTATCTATAAATACATCTCTGTAGAAGAAGTACGAGTCCAACCGCCTCCATGTCCGATCATGATCATCAAAAGTTAAAGTCTGCCTCGCTCCCTCGGAAAAATCCCTACAGACCCACTCCAAATCGACCGCTGTTGGAGTGTGTGGCTCTCTGGCTGAACCTGGGTCACCATGTAGTGAAACAATGGTAACATGGCCATCCGTAGCTAACCGTAGGACTGAAAAATACCACCTGCATTGGTCAATCCCAAGGATTTGAACAAAAACACGTCTACATGTACCCCTGATAATTGCTTTCCCGTAGCCATCACTAAACCCCAATCATCAGGTACAACCAGAAGTAACTCCTCCAACTGTTGGTCAAGCAACCTCCATCTCTCATATCTCATGCAATTACTGATAGGGTGAAGGTGCTCTCTCAGATCCATGTGCTGCTACAAAGGAGGGGCATTTGTATGCTCCTCTAAGTGTGTCTCCTCCCTACAAGGCAATACACCCCTCTGAATCCCACCATACATATTGACATGTCTTTGTTAGCTATCACTCATCACTGTATTCTCTGACATACTCATGTCATCTTCTGTAGACTCATGCTACATCACAAATCCTGGGCATACTACTAGATCAACCTCTACATGATTTTCCTATGCTATATCACCAACATTCCCTGGCAATGTGACTGAATTATATATCCGAGTATCCACTACGATAGGTGAAATGGATCTCTGACAGATCTCCTCAAGAAGCTCATCTTATATGGACTCTGATTCTTAGGGGGTTGTTTGTGTGCCTCTCAAGAATCCTGGAGTGCTATCCAACTCCTGAGTAATTCTGTCCACCTCTAACTCTTTCTCCCTCAGAACCTCATGATACATCTCACCAATACTCAATAGGTAATCCCCGTCAATCAACAACTGCTGGTAGTCGGTCCTCATCACAGATACTCTCTCCTGAAGAGTATGAAAATCATCCATGGAAAATCCATCATCTGAACTACCATGTACCATTGATGCTCTCCAACAATAATCTGACATCAATGCATGCATGTCATCACTGCGCCTGGTGGCTGCCATGATCATATCCTCACTGACTCTCAACTGTGTTGCTAAGTGGTGTGACTACTGATCATAGTCATGTTAAGGTGCCACCTCATGTCCCTCACTGTTGGTGTCAGTCCTGCTAGTGTCAACTCTGGAATTCCCAAAACCACTCTCTGCATAAGATAATGTGTTGAACTGCCCACTTTCTATTGTGTTGTTGGGTCCTCCTATATGCGACTACTCCCCATCACTAGGTGATATCTCCCTCTGGATCACACTGTATCCTGTATGAGCAGTTGTATCCTCCTGTGCACTCACCCTGCTACTATCATCTACACCTGGATCCCATGTATATGTGTCCAGAGACGTGCTATGGTTGTCCTGACTACTAAAGAGTGCATCCTCATCAATGCAGGTCGATCCTGGAAGTAAGTGCTCCATCAACCTGTTAGCGTCCACAACCTGCTCGACTAATGGAGTCTCCAAAAAATGTGACTCAATCTCCTCATGATGATCTGTATGTGTAAGGTAAACTATCTGTATGTCATGTATCTCCTCCCGGATCGGTGGATTGACATGTCTATGGTGTGCATCCCTCACACAAAGCTCCTCAATCATATCTATCATGCCACTGACCTCCTCATGTGATGTGGTTATCAGGGGTGTCTGGAAGGATGACATAGGTGTCACGACCATCATAGGAAGCTCATAATCTCTAGGTGCTAACATGTGTGAATCCTCACTAGTGTTACCACTCTGTTGAGGTGTAAGGTCATCAATGGTACGTGATATGTCTGCTGAGACATCGATGGTATCGTCTTGTCCATCCAACTACCCCTCCAATGTGCAATAGTCACTATCCTCCTCAAGTGCACAGGAATCACCAACCTCTATGCAAGATTCACTATCACTGGCCTCTGTGAAAGAGTCACTATCATCATCGGACTTCTCCAGAGGAGCATCTATCACTCCATCCTCCTCGTCATCACTGTAATAGCGTACCTCAATAATATGATTTTGATCCTTACCCCTACACCTATGATCTGGTTCCCAAGGCACCTTGCAACGGTAGAAAAGTTGTGTGCTCCTAATGGGTGTGGGGTTTTTTCTATGCTTCCTTCCATCTAGCAGCGCTATCTCTGTATTCCTCTATCTAATTGGCCCAAAATTTAATCTCATTTGTGCTCCACCTACGATTTTCCATAGAAAAATATTGTTGGATTGTTACTAGGGCCCTAGTGCTCTCACAAAGGTTGTAGCAGTCCCATTCATAATATACTGCCTCTCTAGAAAAATACCTAGACTCCATCTTGCAGTATATAAGATCCCTCGGGATGGCAAGAATCTAGGCTCTGATACCATTGTAATGTCCCCAAGCCATTATGCCAAGAACATCACGGTTTTGGGTGTCTTTTTTAACTTTTCTGGTTGTGGTATTTTGTCAAACACTTTGCTTACAATTACGCTTAGGGTTTTATTGATAGTTTATATGTGTGTTTGCAGCAATAAACAAGAAGATGCAATCATGGAACATACCTCAACCATATGCAAGATCAATAAGATGATAGACAAGCCAAAACACTGCAGATATCATCTTTGTTCATAAATAGATAGCAAGAACCTGATACAATGTGATGGCAATCTGGAATGCACATCAGATGGCTCCAATAAGACAATAGAATATAGGAGCTGCTACAAAATGCTCCAATAGAATATGCCACAAGCCTCCCAAGGCTGGATATACCATGAATACCAATACAAGAAAGAACTGGGCCATATGAAGTGTCAACCCCCAAGCTGGAAGATGTCACGTCCTGTTGAAACCCTGAAGACCCTCAAGAATTCGACCCTACTGTCAAAGACCTCCAAATGCTATGCTGAAGATTCTGAAATGTAGATCGGGATGAGTAGAATCTCGTCCTGAAATCTTAGACCGAAACACCAAGGGAAACTCCTCCAAATGTTGAATCCTCCAATGGAGTTGCATCCTCCTAAAACTGCCAAACCCTAGAATTTAGGCCCTGATGAAGGAGGATTCCAAATGCCCTGAAACTTACTAGAAATATAGATCGAGACAGTGCAATTCACTAGGTGAAGTCTCAAAGTCAGATCTAATGTATAACCTCCTCAAACGGAATAGATCTGAATCTCAAAATTGCCCTCCTTCTCTCCAATTCGTCCAATGCATCCAATAACCCAAATGGCCCATGAAACTCCGTCGGAATGCACTAGATCTAACAGTCAATCCCCTGCAATGAAAACCCAGGTGCTAGAATCTTCCGAAGCCCTTCCAATCCCTTGGAACGAGCTTCCCTCAAAGAATGGTGCACCCCCCTTGCTAGAAACCCCCAATGGTGCGCCCCCCTTCTCTTCTTGTGCCCGTGGCTAGTGTAGAACCCTCCTTCACTGATGTAGATCCGATCTAGAATGGTGTGGAGGAGTATTTCATCCTTGAGACCAAGTTTGGGACAAGCTAGGTGAAATATTTCACCACCGAATCGTCCTCTAGGGTTTGTTAAGTCAAAACCCTCAAAACCCCAAGAGATGGGCTCTTTAGCTAGAAGCCAGATATCAAAATGATAAACATACATGAATGAATCAATAGAGACCCTTTCCTTTCCTTTATACTTCCTGCTCACCTTCTCCCTCCAAAGTGACTTTCATTTTATTGATATTTAATTAATTAATTAAATCACTTTAATTAATTAATTAACCTTTTTACCTCGGAAAAATGCCTTATCTCTCCTTGTGGCTTTCATGGCACCTGAAAGTCACTTTTAGTCATCCCATCCTGTAGTGTTGCTCCTCCTGATTCCAATGAGCTATTACACTGAGAGGTTCCTCCAAGTAATGTGCCCAAAATGACCTCTTCAGTGAATTTAATTGACTTATAGCTCAAAATACTCAAAATCATGGAAATTGTCGGAGTGCAACGAAACCAAAGCCAACTTGTGCGGAATGGATCATAATGATGAAATGGAGTGGACGATGCAAGCCGGATCCCAAAATGCCTCTCAATAACCCCTGTACTCACTATAACACCCATTTGGCTACTTTGGACATCGTAAACCTCTGCAATGTAATGATGTCCCAAAGTGGGGACATTACATTAATCCACCTTCAAGCAATGCATAAGAAAAATATATGATTCAAAAAGACTGTAGACGATGAATTTTTTTGGATATGCTAACATCTAAAACATTGGGAATAGCGAAGCCGACAATAAGACCTCCAATCTTTTATCCAATCAGATCACTACATATAAGATACTTTTTATTATATAAAATTCAATGTTTTTAGATCCCTAGCTCTAACCATAGATATTATGTGGTCAAAGGACAAACTAATGTGAGGTCAACGAATTATTGCTCGCTATAGTCCCTCTACGCCTATCACAGGGACTAATAAGGGACTCAATATCGAATTTTTTACTATTTCATTTCTTTCCATTTGTGTTAGTAATGCTTGGTGCTGATTTGAATATGATTTAATCTTTTTTGTGAAGAGTTGTTTGACACCTTCAATATAAAAGTGATAATTTATAATTAAACTCTCTATCTAAAATCAATCCTAAAAGCTAGTAGTCAACCTACTTGTGTTTATAGAATCCATGCATGTACTAGTTGCTTTGCAGATATTTCCCTAGTTTTACATACAGAAACGTTTTAGGAATTCCATTTATCACAGATATTTTTCCCTGGTATACAGAAACGTTTTACAAATTCTATTTAAAAAAAAATGTTGGAAATAACTTGTTAGTATATGTTATTGCAAACAGAGGTAGAGCACTTTAACTACAAGTAAAGGGTCATCGGTTTGAATTAGTTAGAGGGGAGTATTAATCTGAATTTATAAGTCCAAAAAACTGAAAGAGTATGCTACATGTAAGTCACTTGCAAACTTGGCAACAGTTTGCAGACCTCTGAATTAATAGTTTGGAAATAGATAGAGCATGCTACAAGTGGACTCTACTCTCTATTTGCGTTTATTCCAAATTTAATAGTTGGAAATTGAGAAAGTACGCTACAGGTGGACTCGATTACAGTTATAATCAATTCAAACTTTGTAGATGGAAATTGAGACTGCTTAGTATCCTTGTAGTAAACTCATTGTTGACCAGGAGTTGAGAGGTGTTGACCAGGAGTTGAGAGGTAATTTTTTACTAGAGTCTTATTGTATAGCGTCTGTAGAGTTACTACCTCTCATTCTCATTGTTCTTGTCTGTGTAATATTATTTTCATTTCAATTAATTGCCTCTATAGAATTGTAGATGGCTTTGTAGGATTTGTTCTGGTCTGTGTAATATTATTTTCATTACAATTAGTTTCCTTTATAGAACTGTCGATCGCATTGTATGAGTCAATCTTGGGTTGGTTGATCGATTCGCTTTGCTGCATGCTAACAGTGATTAGTTAAGCCAAAAATCACTTGCAATTTTCTGTATAAGATAAAGTGTTTTATCTACAATAGATGTTGAAGGTTCTTCTATACCAGGGTCTGAATACTTAAAAGAGGAAATAAAGTTTGATGAGTTGGTTGTTACATTTATGTTTGTTGCAGAAAGAACCAAGTAAATCTTTTTTAATGAAGCAATGTCAAGATAGCGATGTATAACCTAAGATGCATTGGTTATCTTACTTTTCTGTCCATTAAAAACTATGATCTTTACCATTAAAAGTTTTAATTCATCTCTGTAAAAGTATATATATGTGTGTGTGGACATAATAGTGTTATATTATCAATTAACAATATGATAAGTAGTTTAAAATAAATTGCATTGTGTTAATTGCTAAGAGATAAAATCAAACTTAAAATTACATTTAAAAAGTGTCTATGATACAACTCTAAGGAGTTTATTAGTGTGTTTTATTTTTCAAAATTTTAGATTACATTAAAGTTTGAGTTGTTATTATTAAGATGTACTGGTGTGTAACCATGGAAATAAGATTATAAAAAATAATAATAAGAGATGTGTAACTTTATCCAATTTGGGCAATATGTTTTGATTCAACTTGCACAACTTTCTTTGACACAATTTGGGCAATTGATGCATTTGTACATTTGAGAGGTTAACACAAGGAGGGTTGTTATACCTTTCTAATGGTTAGGACATTCACAGGTTTTCTTTTTGTTTCTTTCACTAACAATATAAGATATGCATTATTTTTCACCAACATTGTCACCCTATCTACCCTTAACTCTTTTTATATTAGTTTTGGATGAGTTGAAGATAATGGTTTGAAAATCCTTTAGCAATTCAAAGTCTCGGTTGTGGCTAGAGATTTATCGTGGCAAGAGAAATGCTAATGTTAGTTAGCACATTTTCAAGTAAATAATAAATGATTTGTGAGTTTTTTTATCTGAGTTTTATGGAGCTTTCCAAATCAGAAATAAGGAGGTATGATCTCATCTATTAAATCCATTTAAATTTTAAAGCAGGGATGACATATCAAGATGAACAAAATTGAGCAAAGAAATCAGGTATCTAATCTTGATAAATCTGACTCCCTGCTTAATAGAAAAAAGAGAGGATTCATTTATATTGCGAATTAATTGTGAAATATGAGTCAAAATTAAAAAAACAAGTCTTGATTTGCTCATAGCAAAAAAAAAATATTTTGCTCTTCAAAGTTTATTGCAGCAGAGGTGGTACTGAATTGCAGCACTTACAATATTAATAAATCTATAAGAAAATGAATGATTAATGAAAACATGTAAAACAAAACACAGAAAAAAAAACACAATTTAATAAATAAAATCTAAAAATATCCTTATTTCTTTCTGAAAAATAATTTTATTAGGAAAACTCCTCTTACATTGAAAACCAAAAACCTTACCAACCCCGTTTTCATTGATATAATTTATATCTTTATACAATCTCTAGTCCTTACTAATTATTAGGAATATAGTTTTTCCTTGAACTAAAAATAAATCTCCAATGCTAAGAAGTAAAATCTGGAGCTGTTGCCATCGAATATCTTCAACTCTGGAGTAAGTTCTTGACTTCTGATTTTATTCCTTGTAATGCTCTGCCACTTGTACATTCCTTGTCTTCATGCCTTGTAAAGTTGGATCTGCTTTGAACAACTGATGCCCGGAGATTTTGATCTATTTGCCAAAAATAAAATTATGGTTGACACCTCTAAATGATGTACTGTCCCCTTTCCCTAAATAGAGTTCTAATATTCCTTATCTACCACATGTTTTGCCTTTCATCTCATTCAACTAGCTGTACTATTTTTATCATTTCTCCAAAGTTGACACCCATATCTAACGCTGAAATTAATCTCCTTTGATCTGGGTAACTTATTCTCTGCTTTTTATTTCAGAAGCTTTCTTCAGATTATGTGAAATTGTCTCTTTACATTCATTCATCTCTATGTCAATTCTGATGGGTTTCATTATAGCATAGCATACCTTCACAACTGAATTGATCTTATGATTCCATATTTATTTTCTTAGACAAAAAATTGCTCCGCTATGATCCCAAAATTTTTAGCATATTACTCCGTGCCTGTAGAAGACCACTTTGTTTTCCTATGAGCAAGAATATGTAAAATTTGCGATCTTCGACTGAAGATAGTTTATATGCAAAGCAAACTCCTTTTTGGACTGTCATTGTATGTGCTTATGTGAGTGGAAATGTCCACATCCAGCTCTTCTATTTGAGGTATGATTCTAAAAAACCTCCCCCATAGCCAATTGGGCACTTGATTGTGGATGATACTTCAATAAGTTGTTAGTGACAGTAAGGAGTATCCCCTCTAGCAATTCAGGATCTTCAACCTTTTGGCCTGTGTTAGCTCGAGTTATGGAGAATTTGTTGTGGATGCCTGAATAATCAATTGCCACAATTCCTTTTACAACATTACTATTCCAACCATATATGTATATATGTAATGGAGTTTTCCTCTATGTATCTAAGTTGCGTGAGCATGGTCTCACTTTGTGTTGAGTAATTGTGTTCTGATTTATCTTTGGGGTTAGAGCTACGAATATCTAGGCAACGATCTGGCTCACAAACACTAACATAGTTATCAATTTAAAGAGAACTCTGACGTCAAAACGAGAACTTTGGCAAAAAAAAACCCATATTTTTGCATAAAAAACATCAAAATCAACCCCCAAATCAAAAAGTGGTGCTACTGGTAGCACCATTTTTTAAAACGGGGTCAAAATTACAACAATATTTAAACATGGGCTTCAAAACTTAGACAGCTCAGAAAAACCTTAAAATCAGCACCTAAAAACAAATAAGATGTTTTTGATTTTTTTTTTCTTTTCAAAACGTTAAATTTTGAGATCATTTGAAATCGTATTTTTATCACCTTGTACAATTAAAACCAAAACCTCAAAATCAACCATCAAATTGAAAAGTATTGCTACCGGTAGCAGCCATTCTAAAATTGGGGTATGTTGGCCCTTGACCAAGTTTTGAGAATTCTTGGTCAGGTTTGACCTATTTTGGGACATCGACAGGTTGTCGAAGGTGGAGCGTAAGATGAAGAGGAGATCGCAGGATCTCGGCCCCTTTTAGGGCCCTTTTTGGGATTTGAGATTATGTAACGGGTATGGGAATGTCGGCCCATGGATTTACCCATGATTAGGCCTATTTTGTATGTATAAATAGATGTTAAGGCGATGTAGTGAGTACGAATGGCTAAGTGCTAGAGTTGGATTTGTGTGATCAAGAATTGTAAGGGCTTTGTGCATACTGTGTGAGACTTGCAGAGCTAAGTGCAAGTCATTGTAAGAGATTGTGTGAAGGCTTTGTGCTATACCTTAGCTAGAAGAAGAAGGATCTGGCGGAGTGCACGCAGATCTCCGATCTTCTGCGAAGTAGAATTTGGATGCTATGTGCCTGTAAGAAGCTTGACCAAAGATAATAAAGAAGACAAAGAGTTGGTGGACGTAGCCCCAGGGTGGGGGTGAACCACATACATGTTGTGTTGCTATGCTTTGTGCGATGTATTGATGTACTTATGTGTTTACTTGCTTAGTGATTTAATATAGATGAATGATCTGTTGATGCTTAGTGCTTAATAATATGAATGGATGTTAAATCTGACTGATATACATATGTTTGGTGCTTGAATCTGCTAGATCTGATCTGTTTCATCGTGCTAAGTGCTTCTAGATGTTAGATCTGGTTGAATACTGCAATGCTCTGTAATTAGGGTTTACTGCATTGTAACTGAGACTGAATATTGATGAATGTTAACTGTTGAGTGCTCGATTAAGTGTTAGAATCACATATCTGTGTCCCAGTTAAGGTTGCAGACATTTGAGTCCTGCAACCACCCCTGCCTCTACCTCGGGTCAGACTTCATTTGCTTTGTAGGTGTTGTTGAAAGGGTCGGTAGTTAGGGTTTTGTTGGTGTGTTGTTGTAGCATTGAACCCTGGGTCTACCCCTGTGCCAACAAATGGTTCCGTTGCGAGGACCTGAAACTGTGATTGCTGGGAACTGAGGAAAAAGAAGCTTTGTGTGAAGATCTGACCTAGAATTGTGAAATCTCTGTGCATAGATCTATCTCTCTAGTGCGTAGTATTCTACTTAATTTGTGAAGCATTGTGCCAAGAAGGGTCAGATTTGAAGAAAAGATGTAAGATCTGCAAGCTTTGTTCTTTGATATAGGTAAGAATAGTGAAAAGTTTTAGATCTGGAAGCTTTGTGCTCTACTGAAGATAAGATTAGTGGAAATTTTTGTTTCTAAAGTATGGATCTAGGTAGGTTTGATAAGATTTGTCCTAGCTTGAAAACTATGGCACTAATAAATGAAAGAAGATTTGATATGAGTAGATCTGATAAGAATAGTGAAAGATATGTTATACCTATGCATAGAGAGAATGTTTGGACTAACAAATGGATGCAGGATCCTAGAAAGAATTTTTTTCAAGTTAGCTACCATGACCCTAGTCCGCAGTACATGAAAGGTTGGGGATTATTTAAGAGAAAGAGAGGATTAAATCTTTGTTACAGTTGCAGAAAACTAGGACATCTAGCTAAGGAATGCCCTGGAAGAAGACCTAGTTGTCTCTGTTGCAAAGCTATGGACCATGAAGTTTTGGATTGCCCTAGAATGATTGCTAAGGTTGAAAGGATGAATATGAGACAAGAAAACCACGAGAAAGGTAAAAAAACTGAGATTATGACAAAACTTCAGAAAGAATCAGAAAAAGTATTGTTGCAGATGAAAGAAACCTTGAATGACCACCACCATATCAGCTTATCAAATATCTTCAAAGAAAAAAAGTGCATTGAAGCAAGAATATGAGACTTCGACATTGACTGTGTTCTGGATGAGGAAACACGGGTGAATATTATTACAGAAATAACTTGAGAAATTCTAGGAAAGCCTGCTATGATTCCTTCATTGGGAGGAATAGGATTATTCAGAGGAAAGCTGATAACTCTATGTGGAAGACTTACCCAGATATATATGAGTTCCATCGACAGAGGAAGAATTTGAAGTTGTTAAATTTATTGAGAACATCACTCCATTTGCTATGTTACTAGGAAAACCTTGGATTGAAGGAGATCGTGCCAGAAGGAAAGAAGAAGAAATCTTAGAGTAGAAGAAGCAAGAGTTGAAAGATTTCATGACTAGGAGGATTGCACACTTGATTGAAGAACAAAAGAATCGAGTGAAGCTACTTAAAACCAGAGGCTTGGATGTTGAAGTAGGAAGAACACTAGAAGACCAGCAGAAAACTGAAGTACCTATTCAAGATACATATGAAGTATTACCCCTGATTTCTAGGAAAGAATCTCACCAATGTGAAGTTACTTTGCCAAAAGAAAATAAGAATTAGAATGGAAAAAGGAATTATGAGACGAAGCTCACCGGAAAGAAGTCTAGAAAACTAAGTAAGAAGAGAGCTAAAATCGAAAAGTTACAGAATGTTCTAGAGGGAATTTCGCAGAAGGAAAATTTGCAAAATTGGAACTTCGTCGGGATATCAAAATTGTGTGACATGGCACTTCGCCATAGCGATGCAATATAGTTGTTGAGGACAATATAATCGTTAGATCGATGGCCCGAACGAGTAGAAAGACATTTATGATCAGAAAGTTCACCACCAGATCGTTGGGACCATGCCATAACGGACAAAACTAAGTTAATGAAGGCTTCTCACCCGTTGCAAGAGATTTGTTGCCAAGTTATCTATTTATCCCATTGTGCCACGAAATGAGAACACTTTTGCTAACCGTTAATCTGAGCCCGCAAAGTAGTTGAGTTCACACAGTGATCATCATGCTATTACCATTCATCCCGTTGCGTTGAGTAGTTACTCTTCAAACCAGAGATATTCAACCATGAGCGTGCATGTTGGACGAGCTTAGCGCTGCAGAGAAAATTGTTGAAGAAGTTCTGATTAACCTAATGACTGAAAGAGTAATGTCTGAAAGAGCAATGTCTGCAAGTATTAAAGATTCATCGACGAGAGGAGTGAAAGCCTCTCTATCAACTGCTTGCGGAGCCAGATCATCCCGCCCATCAGTAAAAAAGAGAACCAAACACATAGATGACCTAGCAAATGCGAAGTTGATCCCGACCATATTGCTCGATTACATCTCGCCTCTGGTTGGCATGGTGAGTCGAGATAGTGTGCCAAGATATTTCGAGTACTCCATGATTACTGCGTACCTCTCGAAGGGGATACACGCAGTTGTTATCGGGTAAATTGGTGAATGTGGACATACACTAATCCCCCTAGATCTAGAACAAAACACGATAGGACATGGCGCTTTCTGTAGGCTCTAATCATCAAATTTACTACCGAATAAAAGACGATAGACATACCTTTAAGTGTCACTTCCTTATGTCTTTGTTGTTCCTGTTTCACTCTGGTGCTCTTGTGATACTGATCCTACAATGAGACACAAACCAACCAAAGTGAAAGAAGAGAGAGTATATTCAATGACAACCTATGCATATAATCAAGAAATTATGCAATAAAATAAAGATAATTCTATGGGAAAGAAGCATGCCACTGTATTATATTAAATAATAGGAAGAGAGATTACAACTAGATGCCTTGATGTTGTAAGGTTCCTTCCAACAGTGCCTTGCTTCCCACACACTTATTGCTCCAAGAATTCTGAGACTATAGATCTAACATCTATCTTGAGAAAAGAAAATCTCAAAGCCACTCTAACCAAGCTAATAATTCCAAGCCAAATCCAACTAACTTTCTCCATGAGAGTTCCTCTCCTTTTATAAGTTGAAGAGGATAAGATGAAGAGGTTAGGATGATCCCACTAAACCATGAAAAAGAGTAAGATCCAAACCATTTAGAGGCCACCTCACCATAGAAGCTTATCCTTCTAGAACCAACGACAAAATGCTTATTTTTCCCATGTACGAAGCCCGCCGTGACCCGACTATAGTGCAGCCTGCGGAAATTCTACGCCCTAGCTATAGTGCAGCCTACAGAAATCAGGCATTTCCGCACCCTAGTTATGGTATAGCCCGCAGAAATCCTCCAAAATAGGGTTTTTACAGAGGAAAACACAACTTCTTCTCTCAGGGAAAGTTCTTCTCCCTTCTTTCTTCAGGAATTCAGGCCACTGACCCCTCTAAAGGCAACATATAGGTTTACATCATTAACGATCATGAGGGTGACAAAAATAATGTGTAACAGAGATCCCCCCAAAGTATGAAGTTAGAACAGAGTGATAGCTGAAATACTTTGTCGAGTGTGTGTAGGGAAGACGGAACAGTCGGTCGAAAACCCACCAACAAACAAGGAAATACAGTACAATAATATATCATCACTGAGGTAGGCATTCCCATACTCAGAATACAAATGACTCAAAGCATAAATGTCGACATGTGAAGATCCATGTCAAGTAAGACAGGTCATGGCCACCAAACATACACCGTGGATCCATGCCATTATGACTCAAATCTGAACATAGCCACCAAAAATACACTGTGGTTCTATGTGTTAAAGGCTGAAATTTGAACATAGCCATGAGACATACAATGTGGATCTATGTCATAGTACAAACTGAATATATTCCGACGCAGCCTGAATCTGTAAAAAAATATTCAGGGTCTTCATCTCCACCACTCTATAGTACAAATCTAGCCATGTGATTACATGTGTTGAAGTTGACCAAGGTAGAAACCACTTGATTACCGGTCATTAGTGTGTACCGTTAACAAGTGCGAGGGAAATCACCATTAATGTCAATGAATCCCAAGGTACTTTAGTACAATCCAACGAATGTGAATCAATGATCTGAGGTCGAACATTTGGTGGAATCTCCCGATCATGGATCAATAATGAAAACCCATTGTCGAAAGCGAGGAAACCTGCTATTGAGGCATGCAAGTTCCAAGGTACCAATTAGTTTCTAAGTCTAATTCTTGGATAATGAGTTGAAGTAGACAGGAAAAGACTTGTCACAGAAGGGCCTTAATGTATCCCCCATCAATGACATGAAACAAGTAAAAAGATTTGATGTATATTAGAGTAACAAGTGATTCAGGACTGACTCAGAGATGGCCGATGCAATAAAAGGCTTAAGGACTACAGAAATGGCCGATGCAATAGAAGGATTTCCAGGTTGAACTTATTTTTTGAACATATTAACGACACGACAACTGTTTTGGAAAAAATGACTTAACAACAAGGATCACAGACCAATTTGTAATCTTATAAAGGAGTATGACCAAGAGACGAGTAGATTTTCCAACCTAGACACAAGGTGAGTGAAAGGGTGTCATGTTCAAATGTGACTCTTCCATGGAATACGGGTTTAGACACATTTCTTTCTCAATTTTCCCCCACCATTTCTAGTGAGTACCTCTTTATTTTTACGCAAGCTTGAGGAGGATAATATATGCTTGTCAATTTAAGCTCATCCTTCAGATGAGTCCCTCAAAGTATGTTTAACGAACCCTAAGAAGGAGTGGTTCGGTCCCATATGGGCCTTTCGATGTTTGTTTAACGAGTCCAAAGAAAGAAAACTCAGAAGTTTTTCATGTTTAGAGAGTCTGAAAAACACTTAAAGAGAACTCTCTCAGTTCCTTTTTCATAAAGTAGTCTAATGAGACTGAAAAAGAGATAAACTATCACTCAACAAATGTTTTCTTCAAATAATTTAATGAGCATGAAAAGAACAAGGTTGCTCGGCAATCTTTTCATGTTTAGAGAGTCTAAAAAGAGCTTAAACGGAACACCAGGGGATTCCTTTTTCGTATAACCTTTACGAGTCCGAAAAAGTGATAACAATATACTTGGTTATATTCTCATTGATTTACGAGCATGAGAAAGAACAAAGACTACGCTCGATAACTTATTCTCATGTATTTACGAGCATGAGAAAGAACAAAGACTAAGCTCAGGATTGTTTTCATTTTTATGCAAGCTTTAAAACAAAACAAAACTATTCATGGGATAGATTTTATTTTACACAAGCTCAAAAACTAACCAAAACTATGCTTGGACTTGGTTTCATTTTTACACAAGCTTGAACCAGAGGAAACTATGCTTGAGGTAGGTGGTTTCATTTTTACACAAGCTTGAACAAAAGTAAAAAACTATGCTTGGATTTCCCAACACATAACACAAGGATGGTTGGTACTTAGCCCCCAGTTTAAGAAGCTAGCGGTTTAACTTCAGCATGAAGTCCAGAGGCTGAAAGCATTGCCCCCCAAGCTTCGATTCATCCAACGACATAGGAGGAGGAAAAGAAGCTTCAAATACTATACATAACGAAGCACTTGACTCAAGCGGAGAGGGGGAAGTTGTTTCATTTTTTAACGAGCTCGACATAGGAGAAGAACTATGCTCATGACTCTAGGTGTAATTCCCAGACCTCTGTTTCATTTTTTAACGAGGTTGCTATAGAGACGCAAAAAACTATCCTCATAACTGGTTTCATTTTTTAACGAGCTTGAAATCAGAAAACCATGCTTATAGCTGGTTTCATTTTTTAACGAGCTTGAAATCAAAAAATCATGCTCGATAGCTAGTTTCATTTTTTAACGAGCTTGAAATTAGAAAATCATGCTCGATAGCTCGTTTCATTTTTTAACAACCTTGAAATCAGAAAATCATGCTCGATAGCTGGTTTCATTTTTTAACGAGCTTGAAATCAAAAAATCATGCTCGAAGGTCTTCTTGATCAAGGTTTCCAAGAGGAAAGTGCTCTGGAAGGACACCATGTCAAGGGACAAAACTCAGTCATGACTTCCAAGAGATATTCACTGGACAGAAGAGACACACTATGGAAGGACACCATGTCGAGGGTCGCGGCGGGGGTAAAGAGATCAAGCTCTAAAGAACCTATCAAAGAGATCACCATGTCAACTACTAGATCTAGGTCATCAGAAGTTGAAGTCATGGGAAACAACGCCACATAATTAACATGTGGTGGGGGTGATACCGTCTGCATGTAAGAAACATTTAGGGAGGTAATCCAGTCAGGACCAATGAATGAAATTTGATCAATAGTCACCATTATTCCATCGTGAGGGAAAGATATCACACGAAAAAAAGTGGACACAATAGCTTTCATGGAATAGACATAATCTCACCCAAGGTGTAAAGCAAAATCCAAGGGGTCTTGGACTACCATGACATCAATAAAGACAGATTTCCCTCCCAAAGTTACAGGAAACAGAGGAAGGGTCCCTAAAGGTTGACAGGTTCTTCTGTTAAAATCTAACAGATTCTGTGTAACTGGCGCAAGATGAGGACAACCCAAAGCTTGCCAAGCAAGAGAGGACAAAATACTAACGGATGCACCTTCATCTATCAACGTCTGAGGAACGTCCCAACCACAAACCTGTACAGTAATCTGGAAAGGAATGCGAGACGGAAGACGAGCTCTAGTTAGCACACCCCAATTAAAAATGATGGCCTCCTTACTTGGAGGGGGTTCCATGGGAGAAGGAGGAATACCCCCTGACACGGTAGAGTCTGTATCAACAAGAAAAACGTGGGCAGTATCGCGTTTACTCTCGAGCGAGAGAGTAGGATCGACGGATGATGAGATCAGAACGACCACTTGAGTTTCATTCTCCAAGGGGAGAATGGGGTCAACGGGTGGAAACAAATCAATCGCTTGGGTTTCACACTCTAATGGGAGAGTGGGATTGACCGAGGATGGGATCCGATCAACCACTTGTTCAACTGGTTCAACTGATGACGTGGCCAAATTGACTACCTGATCAACCAGGATGACTGATGAAGGGGCCGGATCAATCATTCCATCAACTATAGGTGGGTCGAGAGTAAGCTTGTGATAAGCAACTGGATGTTGAGGCTGTGAAACAGTCATGTCTTCCAGGAATTTCGAGGCTTCTTCTATACGAGGGCATCGGTGAGTTAGATGACTCCCTTTGCATAACATACACGGGAACTTGGCTCTACTTTTCTTCTTCCCAACTATATTGTGACTAGTTGACGAGAGGTCATCAACATGTTGTTCAGAGGTTGACGACATGGGTTGGCGAGGGTGTGTAGACCATGCTTCTATAACCTTGGATAAACCAGGGTAATCCTTAAGAAGATGGCTACCCTTACAAAGCCTGCAAGGGTACTTGGGGTTACGGGTTGTTTGGGTGATCTTTACATCATCAACACTCCTAGCATGATTAACAATAACTAGTTGTTTTCCACCATGTCTGGCAGTGGTTGGAAGTTTTGATCCTTGCTTATTTTTATTCTTCTTATTCTTCCTTTTCTTCTTCTTCTTATTCATTGAGTTACTAGCTTGAGAGATTTCACTCAGTGAAGAAGATGAAATGGAAGAAGACCTTGCAAGTGATGAAGGTGAAGAAGATCTTACTGATGAAGAAGTAAAATGATCAACATGAGTTTGATGTTCTTGGGGGGAAATGCTTACGATCGAAGCACTTGCTGCATTTGGGATTACCTGAGTGGAAAACAACCACACCGAAAATCCAATAGTGAGACCTGGAAGGCTCAAAGTAGCGATGTGAGGAGGACGACTGTTTGCGTAAGAAGGAAAAACAAAAGGTTCCCCTAGAGCAGGGGTTCCTTCATTGGTCATTTCGGGAACTGACGCTATATAAAACAAATCCAACCTAGAGTCTGCTAGGGAAAACAAACAACACATGCTAAAAATCTAGGAAGCAGGCAAACAAACAAAACCTTCTCACAATGAGCACACTAGTTGGTGATGAAATCCAATGTCGCGGGAACAAAGTAAGGAGGGGATGAGATAGAGTGGGTGGAAAAGTTACGTTGATGACCTGCTTAACGGACTTACACCTTGGTACAAGCTCCCACACATAAACGTGGGTATACCCTCCAAGGAGACCGAGTGAGTTTGGCCAACGTCGATTCCAGGTACCGTGAAGACTTACCCCTCCACAGTCACCTTGTGTAAAGATCCTAAAGAGATAGGCCACTGAGGTTACCAATCACTATAATGATTCCTGGGGAAACAGTCGACAGTCTAATCCACATGCAAGGGCAGGGTATCTAGCCCGAAATCAACTTGAAAGGATTCCACTCATCATTGTGGGTATACCTCTCAAGCGACCCCCATAATACACACGATCTCTACACCAATATCAACAAAGCAGGGTGAATAACTCTGCCAGTATCAATGCCACCTCGTGATTGACCCTTGTGTTAGAAGGGCTTCCCAGGACAAAATGTAATCAGTGGATTTCACCGCTCCCTAAGTTAAGATTCTATGTTTGTTTGCAGCTTTGGAAAGTTATCTTTCACACCCAATCCATAGCCCTACAACTGATATAATGTAGGTTTGTTACCATAAAATATAAAAATGTCTAATCATTTTTTATAAGCGCTTTATTTTATGGTTGTTGTTACTCAAGAGGAAAATGGCGTGAACAATATGGTTTTTTGACCGAATCGAAAGTTATGCAAAGAGATTAAGATGCAATATTTTCATTTCGATGAAATCTATGATACGAGAAGGAGAAAACATTTATCATTCCCAGATGCACAATGTCTAAAAATTTCAAAACTCATCAATATCAAGATTCTCAAGAAATGAGAAAAAGAGAATGTACACCCATGCACGATTCATGGCCCCCCCAAAAAAGCCAAGAATCATGCAATTTCACTACTTCAAATGAAAGGATATCCCCAATCTAATATAAAGCAAGAAATTTGTTTCAAAGAGACACTAAAATCAATAGCAAGTTTCTTCAAAACAAGAGCAACCCAAACGAAGTTTCTCTTTTAACACAAATTATTCAGAAAAAGAAATTTTCTTTTCACTAAACAATTCTAAAGAACAAAAAGGATTTGTAACTGAAAGACACTCAAAGGAAGAGATCAAATATTTCAAAAGAAAACAAAGCAAAGATGGCTAAAAGAAGCTCAAAAAAATATCAACTAGACTATAAACAGATCCAACAAATCACCCCAGAACCATATCACAAATCTGGGCAGGGAAAACCTCCAAATACAAATTCTTTCACAATTTCCGCAGGCTGGAAGACTAGCACAGTGCGGAAATCACTGATTTTCACAGGCCAGATAAGGGTAGGGCACGGCGTTTCCGCATTGGTTAAAACAGGTAGGGAACGAAAATCTTGAGTCGCCGCACTATCCCTCAAAGCAGGGTGCGGAAATCAAACAAAAATGGAAAAAATTAAAAATTGAGAAGGTTTTCCAGTGAAGTTTAATAGTCAGAGAGTCAAGATGGATCTCCCAGTGACTCAGAAAACAGAAACCAAGCAATGAAAGCAAGAAAACAAGAAAAACTAGGAAAACATTATGTTCCCCAGTGGAGTTGCCAATTTTATTATCGGGTAAATCGGTGAATGCGGACAAAGACTAATGCCCCTAGATCCACCTAGATCTAGAACAAAACATGACAAGACATGACACTTTCCCTAGGCTCTAATCATCAAATTTACTACCAAACAAAAGACGATAGACATACCTTTAAATTTCGCTTCCTTATGTCTTTGTTGTTCCTGTTTTGCTCTGGTGCTCTTGTGATATTAATCCTACAGTGAGACACACAAACCAACCAAAGTGAAAGCAGAGAGAGTATCAATGACAACCTATGCATATGATCAAGGAATTATGCAACAAAATAAAGATAATTCTATGGGAAAGAAGCATGCCACTATATTATATTAAATAATAGGAAGAGAGATTAGAACCAGATGCCTTGATGTCATAAGGTTCCTTCCAACAGTTCCTTGCTTCCCACACACTTCTTGCTCCAGTAATTTTGAGATTATAGATCTGACATCTATCTTAACAAAAGTAAATCTCAAAGCCACTCTAACCAAGCTAATAATTCCAAGCCAAATTCAACTAACTTTCTCCATGAGAGTTCCTCTCCTTTTATAAGTTTAAGAGGATAAGATGAGGAGGTTAGGATGATCCCACTAAATCATGAAAGCGAGTAAGATCCAAACCATTTGGAGGCACCTCACCATAGAAGTTTCTCCTTCTAGAACCAACAAGAAAATGATTATTTTTGCCATGTACGAAGGCCACCGCGACCCAACTATAGTGCATCCTGTGGAAATTTCGTGCCCTAGATATAGTGCAGCCTACAGAAATTAGGCATTTCCGCACCCTAGCTATGGTGCAGCCCGCAAAAATCCTCCAAAATAGGGTTTTTACAGAGGAAAACACAACTTCTTCTCTCAGGGAAATTTGTTCTCCCTTCTTTCTTTAGGAATTCAGGACATTGACCCCTATGAAGGCAACATATAAGTTTGCATCATTAATGATCACGAGGGTGACAAAAATAATGTGTAACAACAGTTCGCGCGCAGCAGGACAAGATCGCAGCGTTGAAGTTCAGTGACTTCAACCTCGCAGATCACAATAACTATAACATGCTCACCTTGTACAAATACCTGACCAGGAAGAAGGGAAACAACTCAAAGATAATCCCCCAACCGTCGATGATGAACCTCACACAATCGACCTTGTTAAATGTAATGAAAATCCCACACTTCAAAAGGCACCAGGAAGTGAACGCCTATTTCAAGCTATTACTTTCATGTTACCATGGTGATTACTTATGGCTAGACAGTCGTATTACAGTCAATCCAACGTTTATCCATAGGATCATGGGATTAAGTATGCAAGGATCCGAACCACAGGATTTCTATCTAGGAAAAGCCACAGATCGCGCGCTAGCACAGAAGATCAAGGATACATACGACGATGTTGAAAAGCGAACGTGAGGCTACAAGGTAGCCTCCATACAAAATGGCGCAGTGCACCTAGCCTGTCAACTAATAGCTGGAAAGTTAGTAAGAAATAGAAGTCCTACACAGGTCACAGGCTTTGTTGTTGAGCTCGCAGGGAAGTGCGTGGAAGGTCTACAGATGAACTGGGCGAAGTACCTAGTTATTCAACTGGAACTAGACTGTTGCGAAGCACATGATCATGGATACAAGTTTCACTTTAGCTGGCTCATAATACTCATCACCTTTGTTGCCTGGGAGATGTCGGAAGGTGCGACCTTCCCAAATATTGAACTGTTCGAGCCACTTGATGGGAAGTTCACTACACTTTGGTACTCGAGTGATATGAACAAATAGTGGCAGTTGGACGTTGTTTTTCACACCTATTACCTTCAGTTGAAGAGATCCATGGAAGTTGAACCTCGCATGACCCTGAACACCCTATAGAGGTTCTGACCCCTGATGAAGTTATGTGCAGATTGGCACTTCATATACATAACATTGCGAGCCGATGAACATAAAGAGCAACTTAAGTCGTACTACAAGCTCACGGAAAAAGACCTGGAGGAGATCACTAAGGACTGGTTCGCAAACCTCCTTATTCCTGCAGACCCTGCAGAGATGTCTAACCCTGACAGCCTAGAGACCACGCATAAAGAACATGATACACCTGGGCCAAGTAGAACAAAGAAGACCGAAGAGGTCCAAGATTTA
>SNQJ01S0043073.1:106111-118538 GCA_010110895.2 Picea sitchensis | reverse complement strand
CCACCACCATGATCGAATCATGTGACTTGTTTTTTCTAGGCAATCCCGTAATAAAATCCATTGTCACCACTTCCCACTTCTGTTCAGGAATGGGAAAAGGTTGCAGCAACCCTGCTGGGTGCCTATGCTCAGTTTTAACTTTCTGGCATTCCATACATATAGCGATGTACTCAGTGATCTCTCTTTTCATACCTGGCCAAAAGTAATGGCTCTTGACCTCTACCACAATTTTCTGATATCTAGGATGTCCTGCATAAGGGAAATTATGCATATCATGCAAAATCATACGTTTCAAGTCCTGGACATTTGGTACAAAAATTATGTTCTTGTGCAACAATATTCCATCTATTCCCAAATTATAAATATCCATCTTCTGTGGCATCTTACCTTTCTGTAGCATTGCTACCAATTCTCTGTACTGCAGGTGTGCATTTACAGCCTCCAAAATTTTTCTTTTAATATCAGTCTGATGCATGCTAATGGTTGTAGCATGTAGTTCATGCACCCTCCTGCTGAGTGCATCTTCCACTTTATTCTCTTTCCCCTTGATATGCTTTATATCAAAGTCATATTCGCTTAGAAATTCTAACCATCTACTTTGCCTAGTATTTAGATTTGGCTGATCAAATAAATATTTCAGACCATTGTGATCTATTCTTAGCTCGAACCTTTTTCCCATGAAGTAGTGTCTCCATTTCCTCAAGGCATGCACTATGGATGCCAACTCCAAATCATGAGTGGCATATTGTCTTTCATGCTCCTTCAACTTCCTTGATTCATAACATATCACAAATCCATTTTAGGTGAGGACTCCACCAAGTCCTTCATTACATGCATCTGTGCATACAATGAAGTCTTCATTTGGGTCTACAATCCTTAGTATTGGAGCACTTGTCAATAGTTGTTTTAAGTGTTGAAAACTCTTTTCACAATCCAGTGTCCACTGAAACTTCACACCCTTTCTTTGCAAGGAAGTGATTGGGTGTGCAATCTTTGAGAATCCTTCAATGAATCTCCTGTAATAGCCTGCAAGACCCATGAATGATCTCACCTCTATCGCATTCTTTGCTGCTGACCATTCTCTAATGGCTTCTATCTTCTCATGATCCACTGCTATCCAATCGTTTGAAATGATATGCCCCAAATAATGAATTTGTTTCTGATAAAATGAGCACTTGCTCAATTTGGCATACAACTGATGCTCCCTTAATACTTGCAACACCATCGTCAAATGATGTTCATGCTCTTCCTCTAAATTAGAATATATAAGAATGTCATCCAAAAAGACAACGACAAACTTGTCTAAATATTCCCAGAAAACACCATTCATTAAGCACATGAAAACAACTGGTGCATTTGACAACCGAAATGGCACCACTGTGAACTCATAATGACCATACCTTGTCCTGAAGGCGGTCATGCTGATATTTTCCTCTTTAATCCTTACCTGATGGTATCCTAATCTGCGATCTATCTTCGAAAATATCTTTTCATCCTTCAATTGATCAAAGAGATCATCAATCCTTGACAGAGGATACTTGTTCTTTACAGTCACTTTATTCAACTGTCTAAAATCAATGCACAATATTAATGTTCCATATTTTTTTTCACAAACAAGACTGGGGCACCCCAAGGTGACACACTTGGGTGTATATACCCCTTCTTCAAAAGTTCTTCAAGTTGCATTTGCAACTCCTTCAATTCTGGTGTACTCATTTTGTAAGGAGTCTTTGACACTAGAGCTACTCCAGGCATTAGATTTATTGAGAAATCAATGTCTCTGTTTGGGGGTAGTCTTGGTACCTCCTTGAATACATATTCAAATTCTTTCAGGACTGCATAATCTTCCAAATTTGGCACCTTATCTTTAGGTGTCTCCTCCATATGAGCTGCAAATATTTGGCTCCCTTTTCTGTAACATTTCTTCAGCTGCAATGATGAAATTTCTCTAAGGGTTACTGCCTTGGGAATCCCCTGCACTTTCCTTAAGTTCTCTTCCTCATCCAAGTAAGTAAATGCTTTTTTGTGACAATCTAGGATGGCATGATGCTGGTCCAACCAATCCATCCCAATTAGATAGTCATAGGAACCTAAAGGAAAGATGTTCAAATCTGCCTTGGTGTTCAGTCCATTCATGTTCATGAGGCATGACTTAACCATCTCATTAACTTTTATTTTGGCTCTAGTAGCTAGTTGCACCAACCAATATTTTCCATGCTTGCTTCTTTGCAATTGCAAACTTTCCACCATCTTAGGATCTATATAACTATGACTAGATCCTGAATCAATTAAAATAACAATGGTTTGGTTGTTAATCATACCTTCCACTTCAATCATATGTGACTGATACTCTGCTTTCTTGTTGTCTAGGGATGCATAGATCCTTGGCACATTTCTACCCATGTCCTCCATTGTTTCAGCTTGCTGTACATTGTGAACAGTTCTCCCTCTTTCACCTCTATGAGGACAATCTCTTAACATATGATCTCCTTTAGAACCCTAACATTGAATAGGTGGCTACCTTGGCCTTTGACTCACTGTGTCAATCGTTCTGGGTTCTTTAGGCATTTTTTTCCCTATGGATTATTTCTGAAGAAGGATGGCTTAGATCCCTTCTTCCTCTGATTCATTTTTAATTTCTTTTTGTCTTCCCAAGCCTTTTGGAAAGTTGGCCTTGCTTTCTGCTGATCATATAGGCATTTAGCTCACCTTATGGTCTCTTCCAATGTCTTGGGATCATCATAATGTATTTTGTCACTAATGAATGACAAAAATCCACTTAAATACCTTTGAATTTTGACTGTCTCATCCTTGATGAAAGAGACATACTTCAACAGTTCTAGAAACATTCTCTCATATTAATCTATGGTCATACTTCCAAGCTTGAGTTCAAAGAAATCTTTCATTTTCTTGTCATAATATCTCTCAGTCAAGTATTTCTTCTCAAAATACTTCTTGAATTCCCTCCAAGGAACACTTTTCTCTTTAATGTTCTGTACCTGCACAAGATGATCCCACCACATGGATGCCTTTCCCTTGACTTGATAGATGGAAATTCTACCCTCTCCATGAGAAGAATAATTATGCAATTAAAAATACTTTCTCATGCCCAACAACCATGTTTCTGCATCTTCATCCTTCTTGTGCTCACCATCAAAGGTAGGAGGTTTGATTTTGTTCATTTCTCCTCATAGCTCATCCACCCCAGACCTCTTATGCCTTCTGACAGGGGATGAACTTGAGATGCTGCATGCCCTCTTATTGGTATGCCTTGGGGAGCGGTGGTGATGTCTGCTAACACTTCTTGCTCTTGTTTTCTCATCCGAAGGCTTGTGACTTCCATATTTGCTTGAGCCACTCTCCTTATCCAATTTCTTTTCTATTATGTTCAAGCCCTCCAATAACTTCATGTTGAAGTCATCCTGCTGCTCTTTGGCTTTCATAAGTCTTTCATTATCAACTTTATGTCTATGGACATCCTTCTGCAAATTTTTAATGATCTCTATCATATTCATGTTTTCATTCCTTTCATCGCCATGTCCATTGAAGTTTGTTCCTTCAATGCCCAAATGGACATCCATCCCTTTGCTCCCATCTTGCTGACTATAATACCCTTGTGCCTCTTCCATTCTTATGGACGTTGCACTGATCTTGATCTGTTCCAGTTGTTGTTAATTCTACAAAATATGTAGCCATCAAAACTTATCAGGATAACTAATTCAAAAATTCATGAAAAATACGAACCATTTTGGTTCAATATATACATCAGGATTATTTCTTCTGATTTCCTGGTGTTATCACCATGACAATTTTTAGATAAAACCCAAGTCTTGATAATTTAGCAAGAGCTACATCATCATGCAAGCTTGATAGTTTGGAGGGCCAGGACATATCTTGTACTCGTGTTTCAATATGTCAAAACCACCACTCATGGGATGGGTGATGACTAGTTAGATCACCCCATTTCACTTGTTCGGTACTTCACAGCCGTATGATGTCAAATGAATGTCGCCATCTAACAAACTCCAAAGCTAATCATTTGAAATGGATTAGCCGAGCATGGAAAACCAACACACTTGTATGTAAGTCTATCTATGATTCATGATTGGGACGCTATAACTACCAATTCTCAAGTATGGAGGCATCATCTTATCCATAAACGAAGTAATCTCCAAATTTTCTCGACCTTTTGATCTCTGTAAAAGCATTTCGGTGTCCAAAAAATTGAGGTACATGGACAAAGCTATATCCAGTGAGACTGGTTATTCAGGCAACATGGTAGATTTTCCTACAAGTAAGAAGGAAAGGGTAATTGCGCACATACTAGTGATTAAATTCCACACAGAACCTGCCACAGACTCAGAATTGGAAGTCAGGCTAAATCCTATTATGAGGGGTCTAGTCATCAACAGGAAATCTGTTAAGAAGAAACAGAGCAAGCAACAGAAGAAAGAAACCATAGCTGAAATGAATGAAAGTGTTGGAGAGGCTCAACTGACCTGGTTAGATTCTTTGAAGAAGGAGATCGCTAAGATGAAATGAGTCCTCGAATAAATTAAGTATATTTCAACAATTTTTGGATAGATGGTAGCAGAGGTAAGGGGCTCCAGATATGATAGACCTGTTCTTATACGGTCCCTTTAAAATAGGATAACTGTTATTTTAAATCCTTTCCTTTTTGTAACTTATTTCTATTTTTAGAAATATGCGGAAGTCCGAGCGTTTTCGAATTATGCAAATAATTCCTCTATATATACGTATTATCTCAAGAAAAGGAAAAGGGAAAAAGGAACCTGCCCTCTGTGCAGAAATACTTTTTGTAATTTTGGGATTAAAATGAATATATAAATGCAGAAGAGGATTTTGGACTATTTATGACAAGATTTTAACTGGTGGTGTTACGTGTCTTGTTTTCTTTCATAGTATGCATTTCTTGTAATCTTATATTTCACTTTCATCTGACTGAATCGGAGGAATATAAAACCCATAATTCATCTCTGAGATGCTCTCGGCTTAACAATTTAGACTATATTTATTTCTTCTCAAACCAACTCTGAATTCCTTTTAAATAATGCTCAGATGCGGTTGTGTGTTTATTTTTCCTCTAATACCATGCAAATTATCTATTAAACTAAGACTCATCACCTTCCAGACGACTTCACGCGCACAAAAAATTCAACCTGTACACCCAGATTTATCGTGAACAACACCACCACAAGGTACATCGTGCTTCCATGCACCTATATCCACTATGCATTTCTTCTCCATCGTGCCAATAACTTGCGCGCACTACTTTTTCGTTGCGTGCCAATATCCTTTGCGCACAGTTTGGTTCTTACACTGATACCTGTTGCACACATTTTTTTTATCGCACACTGATATTCTACATGCATTTTGCTCTAGGTATTGCACCATGCCAAGTTCAATACGCCCCCACCACGCACAATAATCTGTGTGCACCATTGAATACACTGTTGCGAGACAACTTATACTCATGCTGTGCACACACCAACCAAACTCCTCTATGTTTGAAATACTGCGCACACCACGTGCACCATTACTATGTGTGTGCACACCACGTAATGCTAAATTTAGCGCGCGCATCTGCACACAATATTCTTCCGCACGATGCCACAATTTACCATGCACAACTGCACGCCAATATTTTCCGCACGATGCCTAAATTTACCGTGCGCACCTGCACGCCAATATTTTCCATGCGGTGTCAAAATTTACCATGGACGCTCTATGACTTGAAATTTGGCCACCTTGAAATTAATCTTCTGTGAATATTCGCTTCAATCGAACCTTTCCGGCCCATCCAAGCTCAGTGTTGGAACCGAAGCTCTGATACCATATTGTAACATCCCTGACCACCTATGGCCGGGCCTCGCTACACAAGGGAACACTTTCATTCTCTCACTGCAGAACATATTGTAACATACCCAGTATTCAACTGAGCTATGCCACATAAAATTTTCTCTTCAAACTGCATGCAATTAAAAACATACACACACAACGCTCTTGCGGAAGCTTTACATATAAACGTAACAACCAATTACATTCTGTAAATATACATTTTCATACTGAATTAACAGTAAACACATACATGCAACATATACAGGAAATACCCATAAACATACAGACAATTATAATCACACATATGATAAACCCATAAAATAAGCACGAAAATAACAATGCAACATGTAAATTTATCACACAATTGGTACTTATCCTGGTAAGAGTGTCACCAAATGCATGTAGACCATCCACGAACCTCCCAGCTTTAGACTACACTATTCATCACTCTCAACAACGAGTCACCCCCGAGCTAGGACTAAACTCCACCCGGGTAAAGGGATTCCTAACTAGGCTAAAGGCTCACGGACAACACAAAAGATTTTGTCTCAGGTGCTCACTCAACTAAAAGCCTACAACCTCTCATTACTCACATGCCTGTCCCACCCAAGGAAGTGTACCCCTTCTCTACTCAATAGTCCTTTGGTTGCCCCACTTCCCTTCCAGGGCTTCAGCAACAGGTCAAACAGGAAGTCTCGGAGCACTGTAGCTGCAGTTTAGCACCTTCAAGATTCAATCCCCAAATCTTCTCTCACTTAGAGAATTTATCATGGGCCTAACAACCTACCCCTTCAACTTCCCATGGGCATGACAACCCGCTTCTTCAATCCCGCTCCCAAGCTCACCAGGTACACCAACAGGAAAGGCTATGGAAACAGGTTCGGTACAGTGACATGAGTGTATGAAGGATAACTGACTGCGTGAGTGAAATGGTCATGGAATCATGGCTGAATGATCAAAGGAATCATGGGAGAGATGATCGTCACAATGATTGGGGCCGCCCCCCAATGAATTAAGTCCCAAGGATATGTATGCATGTCCCCAACTTGACACTTGTCATGTTGGGAGCTACTTTGGTCCACTTGTCACCAAATTTAGAACTTAGGATAAAATAATTATCCATACTTTACGTTTTAAGAAATATTAATATAATATTCCTTTTTGGCTTAAGTTCTCTAGCTTAGCCCTTTCCCTTAACTTTTGTCCCTCCCTTTCCCTAACTGGTGGAGTTTAGTCCCCCATCTCTTTTATCGTGGTCGGTCTGCGCACAACGATGCATTTTATATTAATCATGAGATATGTACAAAATAGGCGCACTGGCCCTTAACATCTAGGTTCTCTGGCCTAATTCCAAAACATAAGCATCCCGACTCATAATAACTGGCTCACCAGCCTATAGCACATATCATATACACAAAGGCTCGCTGACCTCAATATTGCATGCACTTTAGTTACTGCCCGCGGTATCTGAGAATGTGCACACTACATCATTTTATTGCACAGTACATGCGAGCACTATGCCATGAAAGGTGCATTACAAAATGATGTCAAAACAACTCACTAGATTAAGTACATTTGCATTACATTTACAATTGGGTTCGGTCGAGGGATATTACACCTTTGACCTCACACATTAGGGGGCATCTGTTAGAGAAAGATTTGCCTCACCCTATGCAATCTTGCAGAGAGGGACTTACTCCATTTCCCTATGCAGAATCACTTTCCCTGATTAATGAATCCAGAGACAAAAATAAATATTTTTCCACTTGTAGGCACCTTGCAAGCTATACAACATGCATATACGTTGGCTGCTCCACTACAACCCATGTACATCGGGATTTGTGCCAGAAAATCAAAATTAAATGTCGGGTTTCCATGTCATGATAGAAGATCTCTAATCCTTGGCCTTCCATATACTGGAAAGGTTCTGACTCGACCCTTCAGTTGCATTTTGAAGGCTATAAAGAAGCCAATTCCGAGCTATGGAAAAGGAGAGAGAATTCAACTTTGAGAGCAAAGTTACTTTGGAGAAATTATTACTTCATTATTGAGTCTGCATCCCTTTGTCCTTTAAGTCTGAACACAGTGCTCAGACCCCAAGCTCTTCCCTTATTGATGGAGAGCCTCTTTGTCTCCCTTATATGAGCTTGACTTTGGTGGAGGATTGAAGTGGTGGAGGCCCAGTTGGAAGGAACTCGGTTTCTTGGTTCCGAACCGTGCCGATACGAAAGTCTGTAATGTCTTCATTTCTGTTGATAATTTATTAATAGAAATACTCCTTTCTTGTCCAATTGATATCTTGCAAATATATGTATTATGATCCATGGTCATGTTTGTTTCATATATTAATGGATTATGCTATCTAATGTGCTAACCTGTTATATTATCACTATATTCTTGCTTTGCTTGTTTGTTGAGAACTTTTTGTAGGTATAAAGCTTTGGGTCGAAGTGCTCAATGGTGGGCATCATAAAACGTTTGGATGAGGTAGGCCTCTTTCTTACCTCCTTTTCACATTAGTTTATATAACATATGTTGGAATTGAGTCGATTTCTACAGTCACTCCTGTTTGTTGTGGTTCACCCTAGCCATAGAGAGATTTTCCTCGTAACAATATCCCAACAAAAGAACTGGGGTGTAGTTGCAGTTTTAAGTTCAATAAAATGCATGGCTAAGAGATAGTAGCAGATACACACGACTTCCACACTCCCATTACCTCCCACGTATCTAGTCCTCCTCTCACCACATGCCACCTGTCCTCCTCCACTCACGTCACCTTCTCACCTCTACTTCCTACACCTGTCTCCACAGACCATCCACCTCTCCGCACCCACTCATCCCATCTCCGTATTGGACACTTTCCTCCACGTATTCTTGTTCATAACCATTCCATCACATAGAAAACAAGGAGAAGGGATGGTTACGATTGAGACAAAGCAACTCGCTAACAGTCAACAGGTACAGAACAAAAGTTTCAGAATCTGGACTCTGCAGCACCATTATCGGGAACTCAAGAAACTTTAATCCAGACTATAGAAGGAATATCGAAGACTCCAAAAAACACTAGAATACCTACCTCTTCTTCAAGCAACGCGCATGCATGCCAGTGCTCAATGCAAAACTCTGTTCTATCGCTCCTAGTCTTTTTCTGCCAATCCCAACTCATTCTAGCGCATGCATCACTCCAGTTTCATTGCTAGTAACAGTTTTCAATTGTTCAATTGTAGGATTCTTTTAGATTAAGTTAATAAGTGGTATTTTAAATGTGATAAGAACCACTCTTTTTTATTAAGTCAAGTGTGAAGTATACATTGTTGTACTCCAACAGTGTTTTAGTTAAGTTAATAAGTTGTTCTACAATTAGTAATGTAGAGTTGATTCTCAGTCCTAGATGGATGAGAGCCTATGAAACTCTGATAAATATGTAGTTTCTGTATGATTTAGGGAGGAATTTTTGGGAAAAGAAGATCAATACATCAGTTGGTTCAACCTGTTTTGTGTGTGGATTAAAGCTCTCTACCTGGTGAATATACTCTTGATGACAATGTTTCGTTCAAATCTTCATGTGCTTTTATCTTATCTTGAATGAAATTTTTGATTTGTGCAAAATACATTTCATTTACTTCGGCTATTGTATAACTTGTCTTTATTGATATGAAACTTGTGAAAACAACTAATTCTTGGTGAAGATTTGTTTTCATTGCAACCTGAGGGAGTAATTGTGTTTTTGATACATGTTTAATGTCTTGAAATGATATTTTAAGTATTAAACTTCTTACAATAGATAATTCATTGAGTGGTTTGTTGTTTCCCTTTGTTTTTATCTCTATTATCTCACTTGTCTTTAATTTGTGTGCCACCGGCCAAGGAGGACCCTCATCCATATCATTTTCCAACCCAACCATGCTCTTTTCTTCGTAGAAAAACCCTCTAACCGACCAACAAAATGAAAAAACCAACCATTCTAAACTTGAGGTGGCCTAGCTCTTCCCTTTAGCAGTCAGGTGCAGACTTTAGGACCAATAGGGGGAAACCATGCTTACAAAAATAGTGAGAGAGATTGTTTGTTTGGTTACTGTCATAAGACCAGAAAGCTGAAAAGTCATAACTAACAAAAATTGAAAAATGAACATAAGCCTGGGAAATATGTATGCTTTCTAGTCACAGTGGGAGGGCCATCCAAAGGAATCTCTTCTACAATGGGGCAGCCACTAAAGTTGGTGTCTCTTTCGCTAGAGGATATGACGATGTCCGAGCTTGGTTCCTTGACCGGGAGGCCTGCACTCTTGATAAAGGGAGCCATCAACGAACTATGCTTGCCTGGTGTAGTTTCAGTTGTTTATTTGCTGGAATTCTCCTAAGGAGTTGAGGTGTTGGGGTGGGCCGCAGTAGGAAGAGGACGGGTGCTGGGGGAGGGAGGAGTTGAAGCAGGAGGGAGAGCAGTGTGGGAGTGGGGCGAGCAAGGAAAACTAGGAGGGCTCTGAAAAAAGACACCCGACAGGTTGAGGAGGGTGCAGGCGAGCAGGTTTTTTACCACCCAGTAACTGCGATAGTGTCTGGAGGTGCATTGTAATATTCCAGATATAAAAAGTATGTAGAACATAAATAAAATGCTAGAAATGGCAGATAAACAACAATATAACCAGAACAACGCCATAATAACACTGAAATGATATCAAAATAACACCAGAAAGAGCACTTTGATTCAAAGAGCAATGTTCACGGGCATATTCGAGGGGGAAACCTCCAGTCGAGCAGAGCTCTATTACAATAATATCCAAGCTAGGGTTCTCATACCCTTGACTCCTATTTATACTAAATATGTCTATCAAAAGAACCATATAGAGGAAGATCCTTCTAGAAGTGAAAGCTTCTATTAGGTCTTCTTACATTCGACTTATTCTACTTTATTGCAAGGCCTTATTAATATTGACCTTTATTACATCTGAATATATTGTTCTACCTACGTGAGGGTTAGGTCCCTAACATGTCCCCCTCCTTAAAAACAACCTTGTCCTCAAGGCTTGAGATTTGGAAATTTCTGTAGAATGGTAGCTAGTTCCCAAGTGACATTTGCTGGAGTTGTATCTTTCCACTCGACTAACACTTCCTTGATGGTTCACTGACGCAGGCGACGCTCACGCTGGTCAAAAACTGATTGCGGTTGTAGCCAAATAGATCCTTCTTTCTCCAACTCGGGAAGGTTGGATTGAATATGGAACTTAGTTCCAATCACCTTCTTTAAGCATGAAACATGAAAAATAGGATGTGTTGGAAGATTGGTTGTTGTCATTGATGTCAACCCTAGTCATTGGTTTTGGACCCCAAGATCGATGAAGGTATTTGGACATGAAGGAAAATGTACATGCAGAAAAAAAACCCATGGATGGATAGTATACATCATGTTGTTTTCGATGGTAGGTGGCACGTCACATGAATCCTCATGGTCGAGGATAAATGAATTTTTGAAGATGACAAAGTGAATTGAAGAAGGAAGTACATGTAGGCCCTGAAGATAATTAAAGAAAATAATTACAAAATAAGAAAGTGTCAGGTCGGCCCTAATGTTAAAAGGAAATGACATAAATGGTATAAATACATATCATTATACATTCATTTGATACACAAGTCGAATTTTAGAGGAAATCATAAGTAAATAAGGCCAGATTTCAAGGGAGGATGAAGTCTTTTGGTGATGTGTTCTAAGGTATGTTATTTACAGGTCATCTTACCATTTTCGCTATAACTTGTTTTATAGAAAGATTCAAATGGTGAAATTGCTATGGTATTGAGAAGACATATCAAGGTACCTGTGGTAAAATTTTCAGCTCTTGATATGCTATAATTATAGAGATACACTCTGTGGAAGATAGGGTTTTTGACTAGTCCTGAATCTAGTCAATAAACACGTGTTCCGGGTAAAACAGTCATAAATTCTTCATAGAGAATCAAAATGACGTGGGACCAATTTCATTGGAAAGAGTACGTACTTTAGTTTCTTTTTTGTGAGTTTCATAATCTAATGCTAAATTGAGCATGGGGAATTCTGTACATGTGCAGTCTCCTAGATAAACCATAATTGAATAAAGTCTACCATTCTTTCTATAACTTCTTTTTGGGTATTTTTGGGGAGGATTCAAGGAGTGAAACTTGGAGGAGTTTCAAAGAATACATTGAGTAATATTATCTACATGATCAAAGTATTCCAAGAATTGAAGAATTACGGAAGTTGAAGAAGTCTCATAAAGCATTATGAGGCTTTATGTGATGGTTGGTTGATGGTGATGATTTAAAGTAAAGTTTTATTATCTCTCATATATTATTGGGTGGAAGGAAGGGGCAAGGATGGAGAGGTCAAACCTCTATTGATATTGGAGGATTGTATCTTCCTCTTGGAGTTTTATCCCTCCCTTTATATTTGGAAGTTGTAGCTAATTTTGGAAGTCATTACTTCCCTTGAACAATAACTATTGATTATTTCTCATATATTGTGCATGGTGTATTGTGGTGTATTGGTGCAAATCTTATACTATTGTTCATTTCTCATTGGATATAATTGAATGGTTTA
>SNQJ01S0043073.1:74740-106101 GCA_010110895.2 Picea sitchensis | reverse complement strand
GGTGGAGTTTAGTCCTAGCTCGGGGGTGACTCGTTGTTGAGAGTGATGAATAGTGTAGTCTAAAGCTGGGAGGTTCGTGGATGGTCTACATGCATTTGGTGACACTCTTACCAGGATAAGTACCAATTGTGTGATAAATTTACATGTTGCATTGTTATTTTCGTGCTTATTTTATGGGTTTATCATATGTGTGATTATAATTGTCTGTATGTTTATGGGTATTTCCTGTATATGTTGCATGTATGTGTTTACTGTTAATTCAGTATGAAAATGTATATTTACAGAATGTAATTGGTTGTTACGTTTATATGTAAAGCTTCCGCAAGAGCGTTGTGTGTGTATGTTTTTAATTGCATGCAGTTTGAAGAGAAAATTTTATGTGGCATAGCTCAGTTGAATACTGGGTATGTTACAATATGTTCTGCAGTGAGAGAATGAAAGTGTTCCCTTGTGTAGCGAGGCCCGGCCATAGGTGGTCAGGGATGTTACAATATGGTATCAGAGCTTCGGTTCCAACACTGAGCTTGGATGGGCCGGAAAGGTTCGATTGAAGCGAATATTCACAGAAGATTAATTTCAAGGTGGCCAAATTTCAAGTCATAGAGCGTCCATGGTAAATTTTGACACCGCATGGAAAATATTGGCGTGCAGGTGCGCACGGTAAATTTAGGCATCGTGCGGAAAATATTGGCGTGCAGTTGTGCATGGTAAATTGTGGCATCGTGCGGAAGAATATTGTGTGCAGATGCGCGCGCTAAATTTAGCATTACGTGGTGTGCACACACATAGTAATGGTGCACGTGGTGTGCGCAGTATTTCAAACATAGAGGAGTTTGGTTGGTGTGTGCACAGCATGAGTATAAGTTGTCTCGCAACAGTGTATTCAATGGTGCACACAGATTATTGTGCGTGGTGGGGGCGTATTGAACTTGGCATGGTGCAATACCTAGAGCAAAATGCATGTAGAATATCAGTGTGCGATAAAAAAAATGTGTGCAACAGGTATCAGTGTAAGAACCAAACTGTGCGCAAAGGATATTGGCACGCAACGAAAAAGTAGTGCGCGCAAGTTATTGGCACGATGGAGAAGAAATGCATAGTGGATATAGGTGCATGGAAGCACGATGTACCTTGTGGTGGTGTTGTTCACGATAAATCTGGGTGTACAGGTTGAATTTTTTGTGCGCGTGAAGTCGTCTGGAAGGTGATGAGTCTTAGTTTAATAGATAATTTGCATGGTATTAGAGGAAAAATAAACACACAACCGCATCTGAGCATTATTTAAAAGGAATTCAGAGTTGGTTTGAGAAGAAATAAATATAGTCTAAATTGTTAAGCCGAGAGCATCTCAGAGATGAATTATGGGTTTTATATTCCTCCGATTCAGTCAGATGAAAGTGAAATATAAGATTACAAGAAATGCATACTATGAAAGAAAACAAGACACGTAACACCACCAGTTAAAATCTTGTCATAAATAGTCCAAAATCCTCTTCTGCATTTATATATTCATTTTAATCCCAAAATTACAAAAAGTATTTCTGCACAGAGGGCAGGTTCCTTTTTCCCTTTTCCTTTTCTTGAGATAATACGTATATATAGAGGAATTATTTGCATAATTCGAAAACGCTCGGACTTCCGCATATTTCTAAAAATAGAAATAAGTTACAAAAAGGAAAGGATTTAAAATAACAGTTATCCTATTTTAAAGGGACCGTATAAGAACAGGTCTATCATATCTGGAGCCCCTTACCTCTGCTACCATCTATCCAAAAATTGTTGAAATATACTTAATTTATTCGAGGACTCATTTCATCTTAGCGATCTCCTTCTTCAAAGAATCTAACCAGGTCAGTTGAGCCTCTCCAACACTTTCATTCATTTCAGCTATGGTTTCTTTCTTCTGTTGCTTGCTCTGTTTCTTCTTAACAGATTTCCTGTTGATGACTAGACCCCTCATAATAGGATTTAGCCTGACTTCCAATTCTGAGTCTGTGGCAGGTTCTGTGTGGAATTTAATCACTAGTATGTGCGCAATTACCCTTTCCTTCTTACTTGTAGGAAAATCTACCATGTTGCCTGAATAACCAGTCTCACTGGATATAGCTTTGTCCATGTACCTCAATTTTTTGGACACCGAAATGCTTTTACAGAGATCAAAAGGTCGAGAAAATTTGGAGATTACTTCGTTTATGGATAAGATGATGCCTCCATACTTGAGAATTGGTAGTTATAGCGTCCCAATCATGAATCATAGATAGACTTACATACAAGTGTGTTGGTTTTCCATGCTCGGCTAATCCATTTCAAATGATTAGCTTTGGAGTTTGTTAGATGGCGACATTCATTTGACATCATACGGCTGTGAAGTACCGAACAAGTGAAATGGGGTGATCTAACTAGTCATCACCCATCCCATGAGTGGTGGTTTTGACATATTGAAACACGAGTACAAGATATGTCCTGGCCCTCCAAACTATCAAGCTTGCATGATGATGTAGCTCTTGCTAAATTATCAAGACTTGGGTTTTATCTAAAAATTGTCATGGTGATAACACCAGGAAATCAGAAGAAATAATCCTGATGTATATATTGAACCAAAATGGTTCGTATTTTTCATGAATTTTTGAATTAGTTATCCTGATAAGTTTTGATGGCTACATATTTTGTAGAATTAACAACAACTGGAACAGATCAAGATCAGTGCAACGTCCATAAGAATGGAAGAGGCACAAGGGTATTATAGTCAGCAAGATGGGAGCAAAGGGATGGATGTCCATTTGGGCATTGAAGGAACAAACTTCAATGGACATGGCGATGAAAGGAATGAAAACATGAATATGATAGAGATCATTAAAAATTTGCAGAAGGATGTCCATAGACATAAAGTTGATAATGAAAGACTTATGAAAGCCAAAGAGCAGCAGGATGACTTCAACATGAAGTTATTGGAGGGCTTGAACATAATAGAAAAGAAATTGGATAAGGAGAGTGGCTCAAGCAAATATGGAAGTCACAAGCCTTCGGATGAGAAAACAAGAGCAAGAAGTGTTAGCAGACATCACCACCGCTCCCCAAGGCATACCAATAAGAGGGCATGCAGCATCTCAAGTTCATCCCCTGTCAGAAGGCATAAGAGGTCTGGGGTGGATGAGCTATGAGGAGAAATGAACAAAATCAAACCTCCTACCTTTGATGGTGAGCACAAGAAGGATGAAGATGCAGAAACATGGTTGTTGGGCATGAGAAAGTATTTTTAATTGCATAATTATTCTTCTCATGGAGAGGGTAGAATTTCCATCTATCAAGTCAAGGGAAAGGCATCCATGTGGTGGGATCATCTTGTGCAGGTACAGAACATTAAAGAGAAAAGTGTTCCTTGGAGGGAATTCAAGAAGTATTTTGAGAAGAAATACTTGACTGAGAGATATTATGACAAGAAAATGAAAGATTTCTTTGAACTCAAGCTTGGAAGTATGACCATAGATTAATATGAGAGAATGTTTCTAGAACTGTTGAAGTATGTCTCTTTCATCAAGGATGAGACAGTCAAAATTCAAAGGTATTTAAGTGGATTTTTGTCATTCATTAGTGACAAAATACATTATGATGATCCCAAGACATTGGAAGAGACCATAAGGTGAGCTAAATGCCTATATGATCAGCAGAAAGCAAGGCCAACTTTCCAAAAGGCTTGGGAAGACAAAAAGAAATTAAAAATGAATCAGAGGAAGAAGGGATCTAAGCCATCCTTCTTCAGAAATAATCCATAGGGAAAAAAATGCCTAAAGAACCCAGAACGATTGACACAGTGAGTCAAAGGCCAAGGTAGCCACCTATTCAATGTTAGGGTTCTAAAGGAGATCATATGTTAAGAGATTGTCCTCATAGAGGTGAAAGAGGGAGAACTGTTCACAATGTACAGCAAGCTGAAACAATGGAGGACATGGGTAGAAATGTGCCAAGGATCTATGCATCCCTAGACAACAAGAAAGCAGAGTATCAGTCACATATGATTGAAGTGGAAGGTATGATTAACAACCAAACCATTGTTATTTTAATTGATTCAGGATCTAGTCATAGTTATATAGATCCTAAGATGGTGGAAAGTTTGCAATTGCAAAGAAGCAAGCATGGAAAATATTGGTTGGTGCAACTAGCTACTAGAGCCAAAATAAAAGTTAATGAGATGGTTAAGTCATGCCTCATGAACATGAATGGACTGAACACCAAGGCAGATTTGAACATCTTTCCTTTAGGTTCCTATGACTATCTAATTGGGATGGATTGGTTGGACCAGCATCATGCCATCCTAGATTGTCACAAAAAAGCATTTACTTACTTGGATGAGGAAGAGAACTTAAGGAAAGTGCAGGGGATTCCCAAGGCAGTAACCCTTAGAGAAATTTCATCATTGCAGCTGAAGAAATGTTACAGAAAAGGGAGCCAAATATTTGCAGCTCATATGGAGGAGACACCTAAAGATAAGGTGCCAAATTTGGAAGATTATGCAGTCCTGAAAGAATTTGAATATGTATTCAAGGAGGTACCAAGACTACCCCCAAACAGAGACATTGATTTCTCAATAAATCTAATGCCTGGAGTAGCTCTAGTGTCAAAGACTCCTTACAAAATGAGTACACCAGAATTGAAGGAGTTGCAAATGCAACTTGAAGAACTTTTGAAGAAGGGGTATATACACCCAAGTGTGTCACCTTGGGGTGCCCCAGTCTTGTTTGTGAAAAAAAATATGGAACATTAATATTGTGCATTGATTTTAGACAGTTGAATAAAGTGACTGTAAAGAACAAGTATCCTCTGTCAAGGATTGATGATCTCTTTGATCAATTGAAGGATGAAAAGATATTTTCGAAGATAGATCGCAGATTAGGATACCATCAGGTAAGGATTAAAGAGGAAAATATCAGCATGACCGCCTTCAGGACAAGGTATGGTCATTATGAGTTCACAGTGGTGCCATTTCGGTTGTCAAATGCACCAGTTGTTTTCATGTGCTTAATGAATGGTGTTTTCTGGGAATATTTAGACAAGTTTGTCGTTGTCTTTTTGGATGACATTCTTATATATTCTAATTTAGAGGAAGAGCATGAACATCATTTGACGATGGTGTTGCAAGTATTAAGGGAGCATCAGTTGTATGCCAAATTGAGCAAGTGCTCATTTTATCAGAAACAAATTCATTATTTGGGGCATATCATTTCAAACGATTGGATAGCAGTGGATCATGAGAAGATAGAAGCCATTAGAGAATGGTCAGCAGCAAAGAATGCGATAGAGGTGAGATCATTCATGGGTCTTGCAGGCTATTACAGGAGATTCATTGAAGGATTCTCAAAGATTGCACACCCAATCACTTCCTTGCAAAGAAAGGGTGTGAAGTTTCAGTGGACACTGGATTGTGAAAAGAGTTTTCAACACTTAAAACAACTATTGACAAGTGCTCCAATACTAAGGATTGTAGACCCAAATGAAGACTTCATTGTATGCACAGATGCATGTAATGAAGGACTTGGTGGAGTCCTCACCTAAAATGGATTTGTGATATGTTATGAATCAAGGAAGTTGAAGGAGCATGAAAGACAATATGCCACTCATGATTTGGAGTTGGCATCCATAGTGCATGCCTTGAGGAAATGGAGACACTACTTCATGGGAAAAAGGTTCGAGCTAAGAATAGATCACAATGGTCTGAAATATTTATTTGATCAGCCAAATCTAAATACTAGGCAAAGTAGATGGTTAGAATTTCTAAGCGAATATGACTTTGATATAAAGCATATCAAGGGGAAAGAGAATAAAGTGGAAGATGCACTCAGCAGGAGGGTGCATGAACTACATGCTACAACCATTAGCATGCATCAGACTGATATTAAAAGAAAAATTTTGGAGGCTGTAAATGCACACCTGCAGTACAGAGAATTGGTAGCAATGCTACAGAAAGGTAAGATGCCACAGAAGATGGATATTTATAATTTGGGAATAGATGGAATATTGTTGCACAAGAACATAATTTTTGTACCAAATGTCCAGGACTTGAAACGTATGATTTTGCATGATATGCATAATTTCCCTTATGCAGGACATCCTAGATATCAGAAAATTGTGGTAGAGGTCAAGAGCCATTACTTTTGGCCAGGTATGAAAAGAGAGATCACTGAGTACATCGCTATATGTATGGAATGCCAGAAAGTTAAAACTGAGCATAGGCACCCAGCAGGGTTGCTGCAACCTTTTCCCATTCCTGAACAGAAGTGGGAAGTGGTGACAATGGATTTTATTACGGGATTGCCTAGAAAAAACAAGTCACATGATTCGATCATGGTGGTGGACAAGCTTACAAAAGAAGCCCATTTTATTTCACTGAAAACTACTCACAAAGCAGCAGAAGTTGTTGATATTTTCATGAAGGAAGTGGCACGATTGCACGGAATTCCTAAAACAATTATGTCTGACAGAGACCCAAAATTCACCTCAAATTTATGGAAAGGATTGTTCAAAGGATTTGGAACGAATCTGAACTTTAGTACATCTTATCATCCTGAGTCTGATGGACAAACAGAGAGGATGAGCAGAGTGATATAAGACATACTGAGAATGTATGTGATGGACAAACCATCGAAATGGGAAGACTACCTACACTTGGTAGAGTTTGCTTACAACAATGGGTCCCAAGCATCTCTAAAGGTGAGCCCATTTGAGGCACTTTATGGCAGAAAGTGTAACACTCCAGTGAGCTGGGATAATCCAGCTGATAAGATAGTAGTTGGGGCAGAATTGCTCAAGGAGATGGATGACCAAATGTTAAAAATTGAGCAGAATTTGAAAACTGCCCAAGACAGGTAGAAAAGTTATGCAAATAAGAGTAGAACCCACAAAGAGTTCAAAGTGGGTGATCATTTTTTCCTGAAATTGAAAGCTAACAGGAGTTCCCTGAAGCTGGGAAGCTGTGCCAAGTTGGCATCCAGATTTTGTGGGCCATTTGAAATCCTAGAGAGGATTGGTCCAGTTGCTTATATGATTGCATTGCATGCATATATGTCTATTCACAATGTATTCCATGTATCATTGCTAAAGAAATATATACCTGATGCTAATCATGTTATTGATTGGAATGTGATTTAGGTGGAGCAAGAAGGCGCTTTCCAAGTGCATCCAGTGTGCATTCTGGACCGGAAAATCAAACAACTCTGGAATCAAGCCATAGGGCTTGTAAAGGTCCAATGGACCTGGTACGGTCCTAAGGATGCTACTTGGGAGCATGAAGATGCAATGTGGGCAGAATACCCGCATCTTTTTAAGGATTTTTGAAAATTTTGTTGTATATGGGTACATGATGCACTGAGGACAGTGCATAAATAAGGGGAGGGGATTGTAATATTCCTCGGCCAAACCCAATTGTAAATGTAATGCAAATGTACTTAAGCTGGTGAGTTGTTTTGACATCATTTTGTAATGCACCTTTCATGGCATAGTGTGTGCATGTACTGCTCAGTAAAATGATGTAGTGCGCGCATTCCTGGATACCATGCGCAGTAACTAAAGTGCACGCAATATTGAGGTTAGCAAGCCTTTGTGTATATGATATGCGTTATAGGCTGGTGAGCCAGTTATTATAAGCTGGGATGCTTATGTTTTGGAATTAGGCCAGAGTGCCTAGATGTTAAGGGTCAATGCGCCTATTTTGTACATATCTCATGATTAATACAAAACGCATCGTTGCGCGCAGACCGACCATGATAAACGAGATGGGGGACTAAACTCCACCAGTTAGGGAAAGGGAGGGCCAAAAGTTAAGGGAAAGGACTAAGCTAGAGAGCTTAAGCCAAAAAGGAATATTATATTAATATTTCTTAAAATGTAAAGTATGGATAATTATTTTATCCTAAGTTCTAAAGTTGGCGACAAGTGGACCAAAGTAGCTCCCAACATGACAAGTGTCAAGTTGGGGACATGCATACATATCGTTGGGACTTAGTTCATTGGGGGATGGCCCCGATCATTGTGACGATCATCTCTCCCATGATTCCTTTGATCATTCAGCCATGATTCCATGACCATTTCACTCACGCAGTCAGTTATCTTTCATACATTCATGTCACTGTACCGAACCTGTTTCCATAGCCTTTCTTGTTGGTGTACCTGGTGAGCTTGGGAGTGGGATTGAAGAAGCGGGTTGTTAGGTCCGTGGGAAATTGAAGGGGTGGGTTTTCAGGCCCGTGAGAAATTATCTGAGTGAGAGAAGTGTTGGGGATTGATTCCTAAAGGTGCTAAACTACAACTACAGTGCTCTGAGACTTCCTGTCTAGCCTGTTGTTGAAGCCCTGGAAGGGAAGTGGGGCAGCCGAAGGAATGTTGAGCAGAGAAGGGGCACACTTCCTTGGGTGGGACAGGCATGTGGGGAATGAGAGGTTGTAGGTTGTTAGTTGAGTGAGCACCTGAGACGGAGTCTTTCCTATTGTCCGTGAGCCTTTAGCCTGGTTAGGAATCCCTTTACCCAGGTGGAGTTTAGTCCCAGCTCGGGGGTGACTCGTTGTTGAGGGTGATGAACAATGTATTCTAAGGCTGGGAGGTTCATGGATGATCGGCATGCAGTTGGTGACACTCTTACCAAGATAAGTACCAATTGTGTGATAATTTACATGTTGCATTGTTATTTACGTGCTTATTTTATAGGTTTATCATATGTGTCATTATAACTATCTGTATGTTTATGGGTATTTCCTGTATATGTTGCATGTCTTTGTTTACTGTTAATAAAATATGAAAACATATATTTACATAATGTAATTGGTTGTTACGTTTATATGTAAAGATTTCGCAAGAGTGTTGTGTGTGTATGTTTTTAATTGCATGCAGTTTGAAGAGAAAATTTTATGTGTCATAGCTTAGTTGAATATTAGGTATGTTACAATATGTTCCGCAGTGAAAGAACGGAAGTTTTCCCTCTTGTAGTGAGGTTCGTCCATGGGTGGTCGGGGATGTTACAAGAGGAGTATATGTGATGGCCAAAATACATTATAAATAACCCAAAAGTGGAGTGGTAGAGAACCAGCTGGATGAACTCAATTGCTCATTACATTTTGTACTGACTTTGCATACATGGCTGCCAAAAATACAGTGTAGATCCATGTGAAAAATATACCATATAAATGTCTATGACCATGAATAGGAAAACACAAATGCAGTTAGATGCCAATAGTTTTCATAGTCGTTAATGAGGCCCAGTGAAAACAGTCTCAAAACCAATCTGAAGATATATGTATACCATGGAGTACAATCTAATCTCCCATGATCATTGAAGTCATATAGGTACTGGTCCAATGAAAAGGAAGCAATAGCTCAGGAAAGTTGCGGCTACATAATGATGTCTTCAAGTCTTCTACACAATCTACCAAAGGTGAAAGTCTACATCATGTGAATAAAGGAGTTGAGTTCGAACATAATGAGACATTGTTTGATTATCGGTCATTGATGTATACCGTTAACAAACATGAGACGGCCTACCGATAATGAAAATAGGTACAAGGCACTGAGTACATTATTACAAGTGTGAATAGAGGAGTTGGTATCGAACACCTGAAGGATCCGTCAATCAGGAGACATTGATGTATTCCCAATTGTCGATGGCTAGAGAATCTGCCACTAATGACTGCAAACCTCAAGGTACTCGTAATACTCTAGATCTCATTTCCAGATAATGGGTTGATGTCGATGGAAACAGACCCACCAAAAGGAGAGAATTAAGGCATCTCTCATCAGTCAACACGAGGTAAAAAGCAGGATCTTCATGATTTGGTGGGAATTGGACAAAGAACAATCTCACGAACCAACGACCATGTGCATATTTCATGTGTGCCAAGTGCAAGTGGTACATGAAAAAGACCCTTTGAATAGAATCCAATGATGAAAATGGCTGATAAAGTCGAGAAAACCACCAATAAGGATAATGGCATCCAAGACATTGCATGAATCCCAATGTGTGAATAGATGTATTGTCGTCGAACACAAGGGAAACTACCCAGTCAATGACCAATGGTGAAATGTCGACTGTTGGGTTCAAGGTTATACCAATGATGAAAGTAGGGCCAGGGTGCATGATAGGAATAAAGTGTCATGTGATTCTAGGACAAACTCGGGGTATGGACGACATGCAAAGTCAATATTTCTGAGGATTGAACGACACATGTTGATAGACTTCCTTTGAACAAGAGCATGAGACATATGGTGGACTCTGGTAGCATAGACCCAAAGATAAAACTATGAGATGCGGGAGGCATCAATGAAGTTATTTGTAGGGACTGGAAGAGTAACCAGTCGGTAGAGAAGACTCTGTAACGATCTCATCCTCCTAAGGCCATGCTAATCCCAAAATTATGATGAATGGACTCAAATAACTTTGTGCTATGTTCAAAGGCAACACGACTGCTGCCAAATATAATATAGTACTCCCTTCTCACCCATCTTTTTTGTGTTTTTTATAACAAACGAATGCTATGATACAGAGGAGGAAACGAGTGTCGCAAGTAAGAAAAAATAGTTCCAGCAGCGGAACGTACCTATGCTCAATGTAGGGAAGTGCATGGAGGAGATGGACACTTGGGGGATGTTCCCTCCCAGGTATAGGGTGTCAAATTGTGAAGGATATAAACAAGGCTCTGCTTGGTTGAGGATGAAAAAATTCTGAGGCAAACGGTTTATAACTCAAAGAGAGAACCAACTATAGGCTCAATACTACAAGCAAGGGCATGAGATGCAATCACAACTTAACGCCAAAAAATGTCAGTTTTTATGTCTTTTAGTCTACTTGGTGTCAAAAAGGGGTAAACTTGTGCCCCCTTAACGAGTCGGAAAAGATCTTAACTAAGAGTCATGATCTTTCAAATCCAATTTAACGAGTGTGAATGGTACAAATCACTCGACAATGTTTTCATTTTTTAAAGATGAGATGGAAAAGAGTTTAAATTAAACTCGTTTGGGAGTCCACGAGGTAAAAGGTCGCATGTTTATGAATGAGAAATGAGGCTTAGCATAAATTCAAGTATGAATTGTGAGGGACTCCCGGTCCTGATGAAAAAATCTCTCCATGGGCACCAAATGCAATAGGGGATCTAACTAGGGAACCCATGTTTGGTAAGTCTCTACCACTTGATAACGACACGACTTTATAGCAGATGGAAGGTTATGTGTCGCAAAAAATGGGTTCATACCTAGGGCATAAAGAGAGACAGTCATAGGATAATGCGAAAATGCATAATGGAATGGATATCTATCCTATATGATGGGTAATGAATATACCTACCCAAGGTGACAAACGGTCGACAAAGTACTAAAATCTGCAATAATCCCAAGTTAAAACTGCAAAAACCAACTCGATCCACTTGGTATTAGTCCATTAGGTGCAAAAAAATGGTTTAAACTATAGAAAGTGAGTAAAAATCATTTATAAATAGTAATAAAATAAAGAATTACTATACCATTTTGATTTTTTTACCCAACTAGTGCAAATTGGACCAAAATTCCTCCAGGATTCAAATGACGATTGCGGAAGCATCCGGCAACAAAATCACGAGTCGTCTGGATCAGGTAATTCTTGATCTCTTCCTCTTCAATTTCAATGGATTACATTTTTGAATTACGTGTTAATTTTTTAGTTATTTAAAGCACAAAGTAGAGATTTCGGTGTACGCGGGCTGCCTTTGATTAGGTCACGTATATGACAAGGTATACGCACCTGTATTAACTATAGGATGTGTATATTGAGCCCTACATGCGACTGTTTGCGAAGGAAGTCGCGTACAGGCATGCAAATGACCAAAAGGGAGGGTTCTAACTCAAAATTGTGTTTGTTTTTTATAGTATGGTGCTTGAATGGTGAGAAATGGAACATGAGGAGGTTGATGTCGTTGTAGATTGAGATCAGGGGACCCAAATGGCCTTAAAGTGATGTGGTTTGTATAAGTTTTGGGTGCTCAAAGTGATGAGATACTAGGTGAGGTTGTTGGAGATGTTGGTGGGTTACTGGGACCCTGATAGTGAGAGCTTCAATCTCGATGGGAAACCATTGAGAATTGAAGTGGAGGACATCTACTTTCTGACTGGTTTATTGCGCTGGGGGGAGGTTGTGAACCTCAAATCATGGGGGGCAAGTAGTGGGATGAAGATAGAAGAATATTTCGACTCCCATTGTGTAGATGGAACCCTTAAGGTAGGGAGTTAAGTCCCTATCCGGGCAATAAATAGCCTCAGTCTGAAGATCATTGTCCTAGTTTTGACCAGGATCACAGGTTCGGCCTCATTGCACAAGGCATCGAGCCCGCTCGTGTTTTATGCAGTTTAGTGTGAGAGACCCACAATGTACGACTGGTGTACCTCACTACTGGACAATATGAAGAGCCAACTGACGGAGTGTAAACAGGGGGGTAAAAGGAATTTTGGGTTTACCTCCATCTTGTGCAGTTTCTTTTTTGAGCAGGTTCCAGGTTTGGGACCTAGAGTTGATATTCTCCNGTGGACCGAGGTGAGGAGGTGGCAGGGAGGAGGTAGGGTGTCGACACCCTACAATGAGGACTTTTTCTACAGGTGGCGGTGACAGGCCATCGCTCTGGATGACTATCCCTAAGAGGGGATCGACTTCAGAGGAGATCCAGACATGCCACTTCCACTAGGAGACGCTTATGGTGACATAGGTATGTCAAAATGTTTTTACATATTTCATTTTTTTTTATTTTTGTATAATTAGGACAAAAATATTTTTTTTTGGATGGTGTTTAAGTATTGACTAGACTTTATGTGCTGCAGGCATGGTTCCACGAAGGCCAGAGGGTTTCCCTCGACATCGACGGAGGAACCAGGGAGACGAAGCGATGGGAGGAGAAGCCGAGAGGGTGCTACAAAATGTGCAGGGCAACCTGTCATGTCTGACTCACAGGATACCCATGGTTCAGGTAGAGGATCTTCCTGAAGCCATGCAGCGACAAGTGGTTGGTGTACCCAAGGCATGGGTATGACTCTTTCGGCGTCTCGCAAATGTCATGGTTTGCTACCATGACACACATCCGGCGCCACAGGTGTAGATGTAGTGGGATATTATGATACTGGTTGTATATGTATATGAGGGTGTTAGCCCCATTTTGTACTATAAACATCATATTTTTTGAAATATATAAAAGAGGATCTTTGGCTTTACTTATATTTTACAATGTGTACATTGATTAGATGTTTTATTTTCTTTTAAATATGTGACAAATGCGAATCTAAAACATATTTAGCATAAGCATCAAATACATAATTAGAACTCCTAGGAATATGATAATGTGTAATAAAATCAAATTGTCGTTCTAAAAGACGTACTCATAGGAATCGTCAGAGTAAAGTAGGATCACGCACGCGGTAACGACCGTTCAACTGATGTACTACTAACTGGGAATCCAGGAGAACTTCTAATGAATGGATTCCATGTGAGATAGCATCATGTAAAATTTCTATAATGGCCCTATATTCAGCCACATTATTCGTGGATGGCCCAAGGCATACGCCTCCTAAAGAGACTAGTATACCTTCAGGTGAATAAATCACCCAAGCGGCATAAGCCAAGTTCCGTGTGTGACGATTGGCCCCGTCTGTGAATCCTAAGTAGATTGATGACTCTGTTGACATCTGTCAGCCAAGTGAAAACTCGATAAGCAACCCGAAGATGAAAAATAAAAGAGATATATACACTAAATTACATTAGTATACAAAGAGTTCCTCCCAAGCCTGGGGCTCAAGCGTAGTATCTTTTCGAGTAGAGCACATTTATGGGCTCGACCAACTTATTCCCTTCATAATAGTCTAACTCATAAGATCTTTTTTCTAGAAAACATCGCACAATGTAAGGACCGTGCCACATGGGTTTAAACTTGCCTGCCCCCAGCGGTTCTTTGGCTTGATCATACAAGAGGACCAAGTCACCCTCAGCGTAAAACCGAGGATAGATAGACTTATCGTACTAGACCTTGACACATCATTTGTTCACCTCGATAGTCGTAGAGGCGTCTAGACACTGCTCATCAAGACTCTTTAGGTATACGAGGCGTTGCTCTAGGAAGTGTTAGGTAGGAGTGCGACTTCCAACTTAAGAGAAGGGATTTCACATTCAATGGGTAATATCAACTCCACATTGTGTGCTAACTGGAAAGGGGAAAATCCCGTGGCAATCTTGATCGAGGTTCGGTATGCCCAAAGTGTAAGGTATAGCATGATGTGCCAGTCGGACTTACTCTGACTGACAGTTTTTTTCAAAATGGTCTTGAGAGACTTGTTGACAGCCTCTACTTGCCCATTTTCCTGGGGATAATACGGAGAAGAATGAGCATGTTTAAACCCCAGTTTAGCTACTAGTTCTTCCATCATCTCATTCTGAAAGAAACTGCCATGGTCGGTGACAATCTCACTCGGGATACCGAATCGAGCGATAATCCGATTGAATACAAAGAAGGCTGCAATATTCCCATCATATTTAACTGTAGGCATGGCCTCGACCCACTTAGTAAAGTAGTCGATGGCCACGATAATGTGTTGATGCCCCCCTGCCGAAGTTGGGTTGCAATCGACGAGGTCCACCCCCCACTTAGTGAAGGGACCGACGGTAATGACTGGGTGAAGAGGGGTTGGATGCGAGTGCATTTTCCAAGTGAAAACCTGGCAGGGGTGACACTTCTTAACTTCTTTGATACAATCCTTAAAGATAATAGGCTAGAAATAACCGGCTCACAAATTTTTTGGGGTTGTTGCAAGCCCGGATAGATGACCACCACAAGCCCCACCGTGGCAATTGTTTAGGATAGACTCGGCTTCTTTGTGAATTAAACAATGATGCAATATATCATCTATTCCTAGGTGATACAAAGTGTCACCGATGATAGTATATTTCTTAGCTTGGTATCTTATATGTCATCGATCATCTCATGAGAGATGCTAAGGAAACTTCAAAGTTTGAAGATAGAGAACAATGTCTCCATACTAGGGGTCAAACGATGAGACAAGAAAAATGTGTTTGTCCGCAAACGAATCAACATGGATTACATCCTCATCTAATCATGGAAAATTGGATATCAAATCTGCAAATACTAGGGATTTTGCGGATTTCGCGGAAGTGAAATCGAGATCAAACTTCTGTAAAATGATAATCCATTTATTATATTTTCCCCCTATGATACGTCGAGTAAGGACGTATTGAAATGGATTGACATCAGCAACCATTGTAGTCTTGCAAAGTAATATATAATGACGTAAATGTTGGACTGCATGAACAGCAGCCAAAGCTAGATTTTCGACGTGAGTGTAATTAAGTTTAGGACCGAGAAAAGTTCGACTAAGATAGTAAAAGACATGCTCATGGAGCTCATCATCCTCCTAAAATAGAACCATACCAATCGTATCCTCGGATGCAACGATATAAAGAAAATAATCTCTACTGTAGTCAGGAGGCTTCAGTAGAGGTGTCGACACCAAAGCTTTCTTCAAAGCATCAAAGGACTCCTGGGCTCACTCATCCCAGATAAAGGGGGTGTCCTTCTTCAAAAGACACATGAAAACTTTAGTGATAGTATCATAGTTCACTATAAACCTACGAAGAAAGTTAGTTTTCCCCTGTAGACCCTGAAGTTGTCTAATCATGTGCGGGGGAGGCAACCAAAGTATTGCCTCAACCTTAAGTGGATCTACCATGATCCCAGTCTGAGAAACTAGAAAACCTAAAAGATGACTAGAATTAACGCAAAATATGCACTTGTGAGGGTTCAACCGGATTCTATAATAACAGTATCTTTTGAAAACAAGCCGAAGGTGAGTAACGTGATCCTCTCTCTTGTGAGAGTGAGCAGTAAGATCATCAAGGTAAGCTTTGACTATGTGTTTAAGATCATGAAACGTGAAATTCATGGCACGTTGAAAGGTTGCTCCAGCGTTTTTAAGGTCGAAACGCATCTTCCGGTATGCAAAAGTACCTCAAGGAAAAATAAATGTCGTCTTGTGTTGATCCTTGGGTTTAATTTGAATTTGATTATATCCTGAAAATCCATCCATAAAATAAAATACTTCGCTTCCCGCACACTCGTCGAGAATCTGATCGATGAAAGGTGTGGGGAAGTTGTCTTTCGAACAGGCCTTGTTCAGGTCACAGAAATCCATACATACACAGATGGTTCCTTGCTTCTTATCTATAGGAACGGGGTTGGATACCCATTCGGTTAAAGGAACTGGGTAGATGAAGCCAACATTAAGTAGTTTCTCCACCTCTGCCTTAATAGCAGGGGCCTTTCGAGGGTTGACAGCTCTATGACATTGTTGAACAGGTTTAGCATCAGGATATGTTTTAATATCATGTTCGACAATACGAGGGTCGATCCCTGTCATCTCTTCATAGGACCAAGCAAATACATCTCGGAATTCCTTGAAGAGCTTGATGTAGATCAAGATTTCTTCTGGCAAACAATCTGCACCGAGATTTATGTTTTCAACCTTACCAGGGGTACGAGAGATGTTGATCTGGACGGTAGGATAAATACTCTCCATGTTTCCCTCGGCATAAATGTCATTCGTATCAAGTGGAACTACGACGTGACCAACTATCTCACTCAAAGTAGATCGAAAGTCATCTTGTTCGATTCTTTCAAGCTCTGGGAGAAAAAAAGAATGGTGATGCATATCATCCCAAGGTTTTTCAGAACCATTCATGGATTCGATGATGGATTCATCCGAAGGTAAAGTACCATCAAGGAAATCATGTGAACAAGACAATGAAGTGGCCCACGTGGGCCTAGACACGAGATCCTACTCGTCCGTTGACGAGGGAATAGGATCGGGATCGACAGAAGAGTCAAGAACAGCTTGATACGCAATCTTTGTTGTCAATAGTAGCATGGCCATTCCAGCATGTGCCTTTCCTTTACAATACAAAGTCGGGGAAGGTAGGGTCCACGGATCATAAAAATAAGACGTGTGGAAAGGAATGGATCTTCCATTCAAGACGGGCCTACTGGACATGGCATAAACTTGATGGTTCGGTGTCGAGAAGTCGAAAGTACCCATAAAGGAAGAATACATTCCAACACCGATATTCTCAGTTTTTGTCCGAGAATTTTCGATCACAGGGATCGACTGTCCAAGAGATGCATTAGGACTAGAGTACACAAATAATAATTGATCAATCGTCACAATCTTCCCTTCGTGAGGAAAACAAAGAGTACGGAAGATGCACGACACGACGACGATCATAGCATAAGTCCAATTGCGACCTAGTAACAAGTTATAATCAAGGGGCGCATCCACTACCTCTACTTCCACCTCTACTGTCTTCCCACCTAACTGGACTGGAAAGGCAGGGATAATATCGTGAGGGCAGAAGGAATGGCCGTTGAAATTAGTCAACGTGTTCGATGACTTGGAAAGAGTCAGAGAATCGAGAGATTTCCAACAAACCAGGGACATCACACATGTAGCACCTTCATCAACAACCGCGCGTTTGATGGTATACTTTGAATACTCCACATGGATTTGGAAAGCCACATGGTAAGTCAAGTGAGGCTTAACATCTTTGACGTCAAACTTGATAACCTTTGAGCCACTGGGTTCTAGATATCCTAGAGCAGAGAGTAAGGCATTCCTTTGTGAAGGACACATATGGAGTACCTCCAAAGCTGACATAGCACAAGGGGTTTGGCCCAGGTCCTCAACAATAGAGTAGTTTTGGGTGGCTCTAGCATTTGGATTATGGGTATATTTCTTGAGTACTCCTTTCAGAATATGAGGTTGTGGCTCTGGTTTCTCAATCTATAAAGTCGTCTCTGGGGGAGGAGGAGGAGATTCTAGACAAGGAATAGTTTGCTTAGAACTATAGTCTCGAGATCGAGTGGCTACATCAATTTTTGCATCGACCATATGGATACATAAATATTCACCATCTTGCAACTGTTGGTTTTGACCTCCACCAGCCGCATTTCCATTGTTTGAGGAGCTCGAGGCTAAGTGTTGATTATGTGGGAATGGATTCGTCAGCACAGTAGGCGATTGAGCTAAAATCCTCACAGCTTCTGCAAGTTTGGGGCACAAATGGGTAAGGTGATCATCTGTGTAAAGATTACAGGGAAAATTCACCTTATGTTTTTCTTGTTTTCCCTCTCCAGAATTACTACCCATCTTCTCATTATTGTCCTTGGCTTTATTACCATTTTTCCCACCCTTACAGTTATTACGTCCTTTCTTCTTATTCCCTCCTGGTTGCTGGCTACCATTTGGGTGGGTTGGTGATTGCACTGAGTGTACATCGAACGACTGAGTGGGATTGGAAGACACAGACGAGGTTGGTCTTCCTGCAGAATGGCTTAAAGACAACTCTTTCAACTGGTTCGTCAGCGAGTCTGCAGACTTTACATTGGCGGAACCTACAATGCCATCAGCATGACGTCTGGGATTTTGCTAGGGTCATAAGTAGACCGTGGTGTGTCAGGAAGAAGATGGTATAACATCCCAGACTGAGAATATATCAAATCTAACTACTGGGCTCTAAAGATAGTTTCTTCCTCAGTGGTAACCCCGGAAGTAGTAACGTCCTTTGAGATAGGAGCATGCAAAGACTTAAGAAACATTCCAAAAGAAAGGTTGGGGGTATAGGTGTCTTAATCAACCTCTTCAATCTACGCCACTCCTGGATATGGTCCGAGATATGAGTGGTGGTATCCTGGCGGAAAGTAGACAACAACTCTAAACCAGCATCATAATGAATGGGCAACTAGAAGTGGTTGAGAAAGACCATCACCAACTGACTAAAAGTCCCATATGCCCCCATTGGTAGCTCAATATACCATTTCACATAAACTTCGATAAGGGTGTGTTGAAATAATCTAAAATGAATAGAATCGTCATTAAGGGAGTTTGAAGAGCACCAAAGGTGAAAGGTAGTGACGTGATCACCAGGATCCTCTCCATTCTTTCCCTCAAACTTTGGGATGTCTAAAGGAATTTTGGTGGGGACCGGGGGCCATGNGACTGAGTGGGATTGGAAGACACAGACGAGGTTGGTCTTCCTGCAGAATGGCTTAAAGACAACTCTTTCAACTGGTTCGTCAGCGAGTCTGCAGACTTTACATTGGCGGAACCTACAATGCCATCAGCATGACGTCTGGGATTTTGCTAGGGTCATAAGTAGACCGTGGTGTGTCAGGAAGAAGATGGTATAACATCCCAGACTGAGAATATATCAAATCTAACTACTGGGCTCTAAAGATAGTTTCTTCCTCAGTGGTAACCCCGGAAGTAGTAACGTCCTTTGAGATAGGAGCATGCAAAGACTTAAGAAACATTCCAAAAGAAAGGTTGGGGGTATAGGTGTCTTAATCAACCTCTTCAATCTACGCCACTCCTGGATATGGTCCGAGATATGAGTGGTGGTATCCTGGCGGAAAGTAGACAACAACTCTAAACCAGCATCATAATGAATGGGCAACTAGAAGTGGTTGAGAAAGACCATCACCAACTGACTAAAAGTCCCATATGCCCCCATTGGTAGCTCAATATACCATTTCACATAAACTTCGATAAGGGTGTGTTGAAATAATCTAAAATGAATAGAATCGTCATTAAGGGAGTTTGAAGAGCACCAAAGGTGAAAGGTAGTGACGTGATCACCAGGATCCTCTCCATTCTTTCCCTCAAACTTTGGGATGTCTAAAGGAATTTTGGTGGGGACCGGGGGCCATGTAGGATCGTGATTCACAGGGTCATTCACTATCTTAGAAAAATCTAGCATATTAATCATGGCCAGAATAGGGAGGCGGGGTTTTGACATCTGGCCCCAAACTCCCAAGAAAGATTTCTCTTGTGGATTTGGAGGCCATCCATGGTTCTAGTAAACACCATGGCCCTGTCCGGCATTATACGGACTTCCTCCGGGATGATTCATATAAGGTGGGTTGGGCATCATTCTAGATGGAATGTTTTGTTGAGGGTTATAGAAACTTCCCCCAGCCGGATTAGATCCAGGTTGGGGGTTTCCCAAAGTGTGAAACTGACCTCCCCTAGGTTGAAAACTGGAGGATAGAGGCATATTCGTCATGCCAAATGCATTGGTCGGAATCTGCGTCGAGGAGGTAGGATTGTATGGCAGAAATTGAGCCGAAACTTGTCCGTCGGGCTCATTATTCCACCTAGAAGTAGGAGGATTGGACCTAGGGTTAAAAGCAGGTATGCCTCCCATATTAGGAGTCATTTGAGGGATTTGAGATCCACCAAATGAAAAAGGAGTGTAAGGAGGTGTATTTCCCCTTAGCCCAATGCTATCATTAGGGCTAGCTGTTGGGATGGAGTTTGAAAACTGCGAGGTGAAGTTAGGCATACCATAAGAAAATGGACTAGAAGCCATAGGGATGGACTAAACATTATATCCCGGTGAGTGGCCAAGATACCCAAAGGGGTTCGAGGAGGTAGCATGAGCATTAACTATAGGTCAGGCCATAGTAATGATAGGTGCCTCCAGTACTACAACCATGGAAGTTGCAAGAGTTGAAGGGGTGCCATTAACTACAGTGGGTATGGGAGTCGAAGGGATCCCAGAATTATGAAGACCAGGTTCAATACTCATCCTTGTAGAATCATAAGTTTGAGTGGTGGATGTGTGTGTACCATGTGTAATGACTCTACACCTTTTAGAAGGCAAGGACATGAAATCTAGTGGTAATTGTAAGGACATGACTCCACGATGACTTAAGAATCTAAATATAAAAAATATATCCTAAGGCCAACTAGTAAGCAAAGAGAAAACCAAAATTCAAATGGCCAATATGCATGTAAATGGGCTAAAGTGACTGAGTGGCCTCCCTCCCTAAAGAATGTATGTCTCATCCAGGAGGGACCTGAGACTCCCTCCTAAAGATCGGAGGTAAAAAAATCAGATATGGTGGCCCTCGTGGGCTTAACAACTAGTTGGTTAGACCCCCCCCCNAATCCTCCACAAAGGTTGTGTGTTGTCCGACCCCTATCTGACCCAGGGTACTTGCAGAATAACCCCTGCAAGTAACCCATGAGATATCTAAGTCAAGAAACTAATAAACCATTATATAACTGATGCATAGGCGAGCAGTTGTAAGTTCGGATCACCATATGGGTGGGGTAGAAAAGCCAGAAACCTTGAAAGCACTGCCTCTCATGGAGGTATGGGCACTTGAAAGATTCCCAATAAGAATAAATCCACAGAAATATCTCTGACGCTAGACGAGTATCTGGGGGATATCCCTTCAACCAACTTCGCGTGACCTCATGATTAAATCCGGTGTGAGAGGCACCTCCTGATCTTACTAATTATACAATGTATTTCTCCACTCCCTGACTTAGACACATATGTTGATTTAATTGCCTTGGATAAGTTTACTCACAATCCTATTCCAAGGTACTAAATCCTAGGCTAGTTTGTGCACCCTAGAAAATAAAATCATTACTAATAAATTTTAAATTATAGCGTTGATTTTATGGCCGTGATTACTCAAAAAGGTATATGGTGATTAAAACAATGGTGTTATGACTCTGTAAGAAAGTAAATATGAAAATAATGCAAAGTCCTAACTTTAACTTTTGATGAATGATATGATCCTAAAAACGATGCCATTTTCAAATTCAAATCTGTGATTCAGAAGTAAAGATGCAATCTTTCACTATATGCACTAAGCTAATGATGGAAACTCAAAAGAGAAAAAATTCCAAGCAATGCAAAATGCCTATTTTTTTTGTATTTTCAATATATCAAAACTAAAAATGCATGGACTAAAAAGTAACTTGATATATAGACTTACTGTGTATAAAAGAGAGATAACTCAAGAAGGATATCAAGCAACAAAGCACCCAGCCCAATGTACAAGGAAAATAAAAATGAAAAGATGAAGAGAAAAACTTTGCCAAAAATTCAACCAAAAAAAGGTTTCTTGTCATCCCACAGGCACTCAACAGGCACTAGAGAGACCTAAGAAGGCTCAGCAAGCATCAAATCCCACCCAGCAAACACCAGACCAAGCAAAAAGGCAAGGAAAAAATGTGTATGTGACTGCTTGGGCAAACAGTGTGTATATACGCATCTTGCAATGAGACAGTGCACGTGTGTATGCAACTGTCAAGCAGAAAAGGCGCGTATATGATTTGAAACAAGGCTAGGCAAGGGAGAAAGGCTGAAAACTCAGACCCAGAGTGAACAGGATCTGTTAAGCAATGACACTACAAGAACCAGAATAGAAACGAGAGAAATCTAAGGAGAAAAGTACTTCAAACCCTAAGAAAGAAGATTCATCCCTAGTGTGGTCACCAATTTTGTTACGAGGAAAATCTCTCTATGGCTAGGGTGAACCACAACAGACAGGAGTGATTGTATAAATCGAATCAATTCTAACATATGCTATATAAACTAATGTGCAAAGGAGGTAAGAAAGAGGCCTACCTCGTCCAAACGTTTTATGATGTCCACCATTGATCACTTCGACCCAAAGCTTTATACCTGCAACAAGTTCTCAACAAACAAGCAAAGCAAGCATATAGTGATAATATAACACGTTAGCACATTAGATAGCATAATCCATTAATATATGAAACAAACACGCCCATGGATCATAATACATATATTTGCAAGATATCAATTGGACGAGAAAGGAGTATTTCCATTAATAATTGATCAGCATAAATGAAAACATTACAAACTTATGTATCGGCACGGTTCGGAACCAAGAAACCAAGTTCCTTCCAACTGGGCCTCCACCACTTCAATCCTCCACCAAATGAAAGCTCATATAATGGAGGCAAAGATGTTCTCCATCAATAAGGGAAGAGCTTGGGGGTTGAACACTGTGTTCAGACTTAAAGGACAAAGGGATGCAGACTCAATAATGAAGTAATAATTTCTCCAGAGTAACTTTGCTCTCAAAGTTGAATTCTCTCTCCTTTTCCATAGCTCGGAATTGGATTCTTTATAGCCTTCAAAATGCAACTGAAGGTCCGAGTTGGAACATTTTCAGTATATGGAAGGCTAAGGATCAGAGATCTCCTGTCATGACATAGAAACCCGACATTTAATTTTGATTTTCTGGCACAAATCTCGATGTACATGGGTTGTAGTGGAGCAGCCAACGTATACGCATGTTGTATAGCTTGGAAGGTGCGTACAAGTGGAAAAATATTTATTTTTGTCTCTGGATTCATTAATCAGGGAAAGTGAGTCTGCATTGAGAAATGGAGTAAGGCCCTCTTTGCAAGATTGCATAGGGTGAGGCAAATCTTGCTCTAATAGCTATGGAGTCTTATTGTCGATCAACTGTATAAACAAACTGAAAAATAAATGTTCGAATGATGAGCTTTATTCAACACACCCATAATCTAATCAACTGGAAAAAAAAATTAATATGTGTAATCATATTTCCAGTGAATCCAAATGAGGAGTTGATTAACAAGATGCAATTGACCTCCATCTTTAAGTACGAACCTGATAGTAGGAACTGGAAAATATAGCAACAACTTACAATCTGGAGGCCCATACTTAAATTTTTGAAATTCTTCCTTCACAAAATGAATGACAAAAAATTCTTTAATCCGATTTGACTACATATAGACTACTACAGGATCTGAAAAAACACAAGAACCATTCCCTTTTTGATAATGAACATCAATCTGATCCTCAAAACTGTAAGTTTGTTGTATTCTTTTTATTTTCTTGATGAATGTGCATGATTTAAGCTGTGTTGTATCTATTTCATGGTAAAAAACTGAAAAATCCTCCAGTCAAGACAATTGTTGTTCGCAACATCCCATTTTGTTCATCAACCAAGATATTTCCTTCGTTATCGTTTAGAGGACCATATTCATAGTTATCACATATGGGTATATTAAGTTGATAAATCTACTGTTGATTTTGGATTTCAATGTCATCTCCTCCACTACTCTTTAAAACATATGCTTCAAAACTGTAATAGACTGGGTTACTACTAAGAAGTTCAATCATGGTAGAACTCTACTCCTCATCATCAGGAGATTTATCAGAGATGGGTTGGTCTTTAAAAATACCTGAAATTTGAACTTCAAAATCCTCCATTTCATGAGATCCTGGGGAGATTGACTGCATAATAGTGGCATGATCTATGTCAACTGTTGGAGCATCAATATCATCATAACAAACACTGTTAGAGTTATCCTATATAATGTCAAACATTTCTACAGAATCCTGATCAGCCTTTTTGTCATCAGAACAATCAATGAAAATTTCCTCCTAAAAAGAAAAACTAGAGAAGATTTCACAAGGGGATGACTCTTCTCCCACTTGTTTAACATCAACATCCTTCTCATTTATACTACCAGAGGAACCAACTATAGAATTATGCATATATAAATCAAACTCCTCACAACAATTTTCAAAAAGCAAATCAGCTGGAAAAAACCTTTTACAATGATCGCTAAATGTTGCATGGAACTTGCTCAAGGAAGATATGCTAGCAGGAGGAAAAGACCGATACCATTCACAAGCATATCCCTCTAATGAGTACATGAACATATTCATTAATAAATCTTCATGATGTATACCCAATTGATGCATGCTCTCATGGAAATCAAGCAAATGATCTACAGGGCTATCATCTTTATCTTCTCTAAATATGGGCAAGTACTCACCCCACTCATCTATAGTAGGAACAATATTTGGAAAAACCAAAACAAGAGAGAAATTAGAAGGAGAAAACCTCTAAGACAACATGGCTTCCATATGAAAATATAACTTCTTAAAACTGTGGAGTTTCCATTGGATATTTTAACCATGGAGTCTCCAGGTGAATGATATGCAGTCTGAATGTGTATGGTATTTGTTCACCATCAAAGATCAGATCAGATCATTGTCATTCTCCTAGGGAAAGATATATCATTACTTCATTCCCCAGCAGTGGCTCCAGAAGATGTTGGTCCTAAAGTTTGCACCTAACTGCTAAAGGGCAGAGCTAGGCCACCTCAAGTTTAGAATGGTTGGTTTTTTAATTTTTTTGGTCAGTTAGAGGGTTGTTCTACCAAGACAAGAGCATGGTTGGGTTGGAAAAATGATATGGATGAGGGTCCTCCTTGGTTGGTGGCACACAAATGACAGAAAAGTGAGATAATAGAGATAAAAACAAAGGGAAACAACAAACCACTCAATGAATGATCTGTTGCAAGAAGTCTAAGACTTAAAATATCATTTCAAGACATTAAACATGTATCAAAAACACAATTACTCCCTTAGGTTGAAATGAAAACAAATCTTCACCAAGCATTAGTTGTTTTCACAGGTTGCATATCAATAAAGACAAGTTATACAATAGTTGAAATAAATGATATGTACTTTGCACAAATCAAAAACTGCATTCAAGATAAGATAAAAACACATGAAGATTTGAACGAAACATTGTCATCAAGAGTATATTCACCAGGTAGAGAGATTTAATCCACGCACAAAACAGGTTGAACCAGTTGATGTATTGATCTTCTTTTCCCAAAAAATCCTCCCTAAAACATATAGAAACTGCATATTTATCAGAGTTGCAGAGGCTCTCATCCATCTGGGACTGAGAATCAACTCTACATTACTAGTTGTAGAACAATTTATTAACTTAACTAAAACATTGCTGGAGTATAACAATGCATACTTCACACTTGACTTAATAAAAAAGAGTGGTTCTTATCACACATAAAATACCACTTATTAACTTAATCTAAAAGAATCATGCAATTGAAAAACTAAAAACTGCTACTGGTAATGAAAATGGACTAATGCATGCGCTGGAATGAACTAGGATTGGAATAAAAAGACTAGGAGTGACATAAAAAAGACTAGGAGTGACATAACAGAGTTCTGCATTGAGCACTGGCATGCATGTGCGCTGCTTGAGGAAGAGGTAGGTCTTCTAGTTTTTTCTGGAGTCTTTGACATTCCTTCTGCAATCTAGATTATAGTTTCTTGAGTTCTCGATAATGGTGTTGCAGAGTCTAGATTATGAAACTTTTGTTCTGTACCTGTTGACTATCAGTGAGTTGCTCTGTCTCGATCGTAACCGGCCCTTTTCCTTTTTTTCTCTATGATGGACTAGTTATGAGCAGGAATACGTGGAGGAAATCATCCAATAGGGAGACAGGATGAGTGGATGCAAAGAGGTGGATGGTCTGTGGAGACAGGTGTAGGAAGTAGAGGAAAGAAGGTGACGTGAGTGGAGGAGGACAGGTGGTGTGTGGTGAGAGGAGGAGTAGATCCACGGGAGGTAACGGGAGTGTGGAAGACAGGTGGTGTACGGTGAGAGGAGGAGTAGATGCAAGGGAGGTAACGGGAGTGTGGAAGACAGGTGGTGTATGCTGATAGGAGGAGTAGATACATGGGAGGTGATGGGAGTGTGAGTGGAGGACATGTGTAAGCGGGAGTGTGAGTGGCATTGGAGTGAGGGGTGAGTGGGATTCTGAAGGGGGGGCTAGGTGGTAAGCGGAAATAGGAGGGGGGGTCTGAAGTCACAAGGAGGCACCACTTTAGGTGGGCCTAAGGCAAAGAAAATCTATTTTCGTATCCCCACCGTCATTAAAGGTAGAAAGGTCGGGGGGGTTCAAAACGCATTGAGGATCATTTATCTAAGAAGAGGGGTTGTCACTGATGGATATTAGTGTGGGAGTTAGGCTCTATAAGACATAATGTCTTGTATCTTCACAACTTTGAAACCCCAAATGCACGGGAGCCGTTGATCCTAACTGGCTATCATATCTTTACCATTGAAAGTCAACCTGTTGTTTTCTTATATTTCGAGCCCAAAATGGACTGCTCTAAATGCTTCGTTTTTTCTCATGGTTGTTCCCTGTGCATACAACATACTTGATCGACCTGTTGTAAGATAAATTAATGGCAAACAAGATGACAAGTAATTTGAACCAAATCACGATATGTGTTTATCCTTCCAGAAAAACAAAAAAACTTTGCGCAAAGAATCAGTCAAGCAGGACAATGACAAAAACAGAGTCATTTAGTAATGGGAAATTGACTCAACCAACCAGAAGAGAAATAATTTTGATGAAGGCATAGGGAAAAGAGGCAGGAGGGGCAAGGGTGCAGACTTAGGTCTTAACACCCCCCAAAGGGAAAGCAAGATGATCATGTTTTTTTCCCAGCCTTGTTTCCCAATAAGGGCAGGCCTGAGTTTTTTCCATTCTCTGGGATAAACACTGTGAATTTGCATCCATATAATTTTAGGGCCAATAGAATGGTTATCATTGGAGATCATAACTTTTTATAATAACAATTTTTAGTGTAGAAGAGTCTGTTAAAAAAATAATTAGTACAATGGAAAATAACATTTATTCATATGTAATTTGTTTTTTGAAAAAGAATATAGTTAGAATGAATATATATATATATATATATATATATAAACTATCTATGCAATAGAAAAATGTTTATGGTAAGTTTACAATTATAGTTTCAACCATATTGAACTTTGTAATTTATAAAATATCTTTGCATTTTTTATTTAAATTAAGTATTTATGTTTCATATATAAAATTTTGATATAATTTCACCAATACATAATCTATAATAATATCATTTAATAAAAATAAACATCATGATGATAACCATCTAACAAACATAAACATCATCTAAAATACATAATTAAATTCAAAAACATCATCTAATTCATTATATATACCTCTAGCACATATAAACGTCATTAATTAGCTAGCACACAAATCTAATAATCGAGAAGGGCATCATCATTGTGATTGCATCTAACAAAACACAAGCATTGCGTAACATCATCATCACACACATCTAACAAGCAACATTTAACATAAACATATATCAAGCACATTTAACAAACATATCTAACATGACCTAAAAATGTACACATCGACATCAACATATAAATTAATTAAGTACATAATCATGATCAACAGGAAAAATGCACATCTAATGAACATTGTTATAACATACACATATCTCAAGCACATTTAACAAACATATATAACATGACCTAACAATATACACATCAACATCAACACATAAATTAAGTACATCAACATGAACAGAAAAAATGTACCATATATATATCATGAACAAGTCAAATAACTGCTATAACATATATGGTCCAGTCGATGGGATAATCTGCATATCTACAATAGTATTGGAGGCCTGGTTTGTAGTAGAAGATGATAGATGGTCAAAAGGAAGTGGTTGGTCGACTCATTGACCAGAAATAAGTGGCGGAGGAATAGATCATGCCTACTCATCTAGGTGAGGTGAAAGAGGAGGATGAGGAATAGGCCATGCTTGCTCATCTAGGTGAGGTGAAAGAGGAGGAGGAGGAATATGTGTTGAATGCTCGTGATTTGGGTGAGGTGAAGGAGGAGTATAAGGATGTGGAGAGGGATCACGACCACCCTCATCAATCGATGGGGTACTGGACGAACAAACCATACTGGAAGGTGAGTTTTGACTATGATCGGAATCCCTTCTCATTGCTAGTATTCTGGTAGCTCCAACGATATGATGCATAAGAGGCATCCAATCACGCGAAATCTCCCTCCAAAACTCCAAGAGAATAGGATCTTCCCTAATGTCTCGCATTAGCACAGAGCGGACTCCCACCTCAGTCAAAAGTGCACAGATTCGGTCGCCAAACTCCAACTTGAATCATGTATATGTCCTACGATGCATGTCGTCGAGTATATGCACTCGAGGACCCTAACCCGTCGTGGCCTCGGGCTTCATCTCCTCATCATCATCTATTGGGGTAGGAGGCACATCCCCAATGAAAGTCCCAATATCTGCAAAAGATATAGTACACAACAATAATTACATGGTTTCAATAAATAATTTAATAAAACAAGTTAAATAACATGTTAGAATTAATTTTATTCTAATTAAGTAAGACAATAAAATGAAACTAGATTAATTTAAACAAATCACTAATATCACCTTTATCATCTAGTGTGAAGAGGATGTTCGGACATCCTCGCCAATCCAAACCCGTGTAAGGACATGAAACCATGACGAACATGTGATCTGCCTCACTGCCTAGTAGCCCCAGTGCATCTGGGGAATTCCTGGTCGGAAACTCTGGTTGGTCCCTCTTGGGAATCATCTCCCCCCACATGTGCATCCACACATAAGTCCTTGGCCTAGCAGGCGGATGAACAAAATTCAGCCTCGTCTCCGGAAACCTCTCAAAAATTAATCAAATTAGCTCTGAGGAAAAAGAGAAGTTCGACCTCCCACGTATCATAGCATGACATATGTCTAGCACTATACAAAACTGCCACAAAAAAATGGCATACCATCTAATAAATTGTAGCCTATGTACCAACGAATCAACATAATACAAAAGAGGGAAACTAATGCGCTTCCCACCACTGGTAAATTGTGCTATGGTCGTCACTAACAATGAGGGGAATCTAAACTCCTTTGCACCAAAAGAGGTGATCCATAGTTGTCCACCAGACACCTGAAAATTAGCTGGGGATAGTACATAAACCCCAATTTATTGTTGAGAGTACATGATCTTACTCTCAGTTGCAACACCTACTGGGACATCTGGGAACTCGAGAAAATCATCCTCTCTCCTAGATAGCCCAGTGATAAAGTAAATATCCTCCTTAGTGGGATGGTACCACTGATCCAGACCCACATGGAAAGATTTTCTATGGACATCCCACCGATAGATCAGATGCACCAAAAACCTCGAGTGCCCCTTAAGGGATGTATCCTCTTCATAGTACTTGAGGCCTACATTCCTCAAGAGAACATGAGTCTTTGCAGTGATAGGGAAAGGGTACAAATCCATCTCCCTCTCCCTCTCCTCCCATTCACATACAACATTGTATAGGTCCACCCTCTGCTCTTGTTGCTAGTGCTGCTCTCTCCGATCACATCTATGCATGATGAAAATATGAAATACATCAGCCTCACTCATACATTAAAAATTTAAAAAATCTACTAAATGAGAAATTTATTTATAAATACGGAAAGATAACTTCCTTCAAAAAATAAGTAAATGTTATAATCGATGCACCTCAAAAACAGTCAAGCACCACCCGCGGTGCGTACATAACTTATGAGCATCGCCCATGGTGCACCAGTGAAAACTAACACAACATATGAAAATTTTATATTATGTTATGCGGTGCATTGTATAACCCTAACACACCAGTACAGTCAGCTAAACCCAAGCTCCGGTGCATTAAGGTTATCCTATGCGCCACTTAAAATAAAAACAAATTAAAATCATAATGCACCGTAAAACATTTTTTTTTAAATTAGTTAAGGCGATGTGTATATGTTCCTTATATGCCCCGGTGTGTACATTTTCCTTAAATGCACCGGTGTGTTTCGGTAATGGAGATGCACCACCCCACCAATTTTTTAAAATTGATGAGTACGGAACTCAATTTTTGATCTAATTTTTTTAGGTGATGCATTCAAGTCATTCAGCTTGCATCGCTAACGGTGCACACAGAGAATTTACAGGGCACAACACGACAAAATGCCAATTTTTAAAACGGTGTGTTTGTAAACATTAACGCGTCGATGTGCACACTTACTAATGCACCGCACAAAATAATATATATGATTTGTGTGGTGCGTCGCGTACCATAACAGACCGGTGTGTTAAAGGTACTGAGACGCACCACCAAATAGCTAAATAATTTTACGCAGTGTGTCGATAAACGGATGCACATGTGTGTTCCTCTTTACCTACTCACTGCCATGGAATTTAACATTATGTTGTGGTGCGCCCTATAAATTTACAGGGGGCACCGATCCTGGTGTGAACCAAACGTCTTGAACGCACTGCGCAAATTTTTTTATTTTTTTTTTAAACAATGAAAAATTAACTCAATTTTAAATTTTAATCCACCGAAAACTTACGTTATAAAGAAACAAAGATATTACCTAGACATTTTGTCGTCAGGGAGGCATGGTTGACACGTAGTCAAAAAAGCCAATTTTTCCCACAATTTGGAAAAAATCAAAAGCCACGGACACAGCAACAGATGGAAGGAAGAGAAGCAAGGGAAGTACTGATGACAGGGCGCTTCAGAGAGGCAAAAGTGGCATCGGTGATTTTGAGCTCTATAGCACTGAAAATGGTAAAAATAAATTTTACGCCTAGTAAATATCTTTTATTAAACCTTGTTCTGGTGCGTTCGATGACTGAACGCACTGGTGCTACTATTGTTGGATCATGTTGTCATTGATGCCAATGGTTTGATTGATTGATGCCATTGATTGATGTCAAGTGATTGATTGATGTCAAAGGATTGATTGATTGATGATTGATGTAATA
>SNQJ01S0043073.1:62866-74730 GCA_010110895.2 Picea sitchensis | reverse complement strand
AATAAATGTTGAATGCTAATTGATGAGTTTTTGTGCAAGAGGGAAGTTTTGGGAAAAAGAGCCCCACACTCATTCACCCCCCCCTCTAAGTGTAGTAGGTGTGTCCAACAACTATATTTACATAGTGCACCAGATAATATTTTTTACAAATAACCCAAACACGGTGCGCACCATGCATCCAGTTACTATCAAGCGCATCGACGTATATATTGTCAAATGCACCGATGCATCCGGTGTTACATAGGGCACCAGTTTTAAAAAATAACCCTAACATGATGATCCCTTTGGAGAAATGGTACCCCCGGTGTGTTAGTATACTACGAAGCACACCGGCATATATTTTTTGAAAGAATCCTACAATGGTGAGTAAATGTTTTTATTTAACCATGTCACTATGCGCTCTAGTATTAGCGGCATAAGTGCATCTGGTTTTAACAAGCACACCGGATGATATATTTTTAACAATAACCCTATCATGGTGCATCTCAAAAGAGCATGTGTGTTGACCGGTGCATCAATATACCACAAAGCGCACCAGAATATATTTTTCAAAATAATCCTACGATGGTGAGTATTTGTTTTATTTAGTCATGTCACAGTGTGGTTATTGATGCAATGCCCCGGTGTGTTGGTGTGTTATAGACGCATCCGTGAAGTGTCTTTTAAATATATGCATCGTTATGCTTTAAAATTTATCAAAAATTTTATTTGCCAGTAATATAGATTAGAATTTTGCTAGATTGAGCATGTTGTAGACTCAAGGGTTTGGTGAACTCCCAACTATATTATAAACGAGCAATGATTATAGTTTAGGATTTTGAGAGATGGTTATGATCATTGATGGTGAGATCACGCAGGTTATGATCATTAACAAAGATATCATGCAGGGTATGATCATTGACGGTGAGATCACATGGATTATGATCATTGACGATGAGATCGCGCAAGTTACGATCATTAACGGTGAGAGCACATAGGTTATGATCATTGACGATCATGCAAGCTGGTTATGATCATTGACAATGAGATCACACAAAGTTATAATCATTGACGATCATGATGGTGATATGGGAAGGGCGATCCAGACGGTAGTAGGTACCCATGGAACAAGATTCCCATCGTGGACATCATGGTCATAAGAACTCAAATTGTCATCATAATCACACACAATTGTGAATTAGCAACTAATATAGATTAGAATTTTTCTATACAACCCATTAGTTGGGATTTCACCAAATACTTGAGTCTACAACATACTTCAGATGATTATAGATTAGAATTTTGAGAGAATATCCATACTTTATACTCAAGTCTTTACAACTGAAATGCCTATACTTTAGACTCAAGTCTTTACAGCTGAAATGTAGATAGAAAAATTCACAGAAACGCCCAAGAAACAAATCCCTCTCCCTCACCTCCCAATATCGTACAACATTGTACAGGTCAACCCTTTGCTCCTACTTTTGCTTCTCTCTTAGCTGAAGTCTCTACATGATTAATAATATGGCTGGTAATTTTTTATAATTTAACCCTTTTACAGTGCACTAAATAACTAGCCGCATCAGTGCATCGTTATTTACGTAGAATACAAGAGTATTTTTTCGAAAACCTTACCACAGTGTGTCATTGTTTGGGAGAAACCATCTACACTGGTGCAATTGTTTAAGTACCACACCATCGTATATAAAAAATTTAAAAATGACGCTGCCATGGTGTGCAATTATTTAGAGCAACTGTGTGACCTGGTGCGTCATTATTTCTGTAGCGCACTGGAGTGTTTTTTTATTTGAAATAACCCTACTACAGTGCGTTAGTTTTGCGGGAATTGATGCATCAGTTGTATAAAATGCACCAGTGTGTTATATATTTATAAACGCATAGTACAAAAACATCTGCTAAAGCCTTATCCCACTTGCCTCTGCTAGTATCCTCTGCTATAAACAGATTTTGGGGCTATTTTAATAGGGGTGTCCACAAAAACCTCTGTTAGAAGGTATTTTCCTGGTAGTGATTTATTTTATAAGTAAATACTTGTTGTTTTTTTTCATTTGTCTTGGATGAAGAGAGTCCATACACCTCTCCTCTTCCATGATCTCACGATTTATTGCAAGTAAGTGCTAATTTTTTCTAGGTCTTGGGAAGACCAAGGAAGTCAATTCATGCAAAAGTGATTCTTGAAGACAAAGTTTCATGCGAAAAGAGGCATACCCTCCAGACATCCTTCATATCCATTTCTAAGCCTATCCTTGTCTATAACGATGTTGTTAAGTGTCTCTACATGATGTTGTTCCAGTACTACTACATGATGTTGCTATTCTTGCCTTATTGTTACATTGATGCCCCAACTTTTTCATCAAAGTTGCAGATGGATCAAAGAGCAAGACAAATGGAGAAATGATTTGAAGATAAAGAGAAATCTAATACCCTATAAATCAAGATCCATCACCATATTTCCCACATCCTTGTTGCAAATGAAGCCTTTCACAAGACCTAGTATTTATTGTGCTCATTCATGAGTACCATGGTATATCTATGTATTTTCTTCTTCCCAGTTTGTAATAATTGCATGTTGACTATCATTCCTTATTTATGTGCTTTCCCTTGAAGATTAAACTTTTACACTACTATCAAGCCATGACTTCAGTATCATCACTTCTTACTTTCTACTTCAACCATCCCTAACCTATGTTATAAACTAACTCAGCTCACTTACAGTGTTGAGTTATCTTGTTTTCCTATTCCCTTCCTTAATAAATTTGATGGTGAAAACCAATCTCAAGCACCATCTATTGGCCCTTGGTTATGGAAGCAAGCGAAGATCAAGGAAGAAAAGGTAAAACATGAACTACGCGGAAGACACGGTGATTGTTACTAGGTCAAAGTGAGAAAAAGACCAGAAAATACGGAGCGAAGTAAGAGAAATAAATTCGTTGGATGAGGAGATCAAGGATGACATATCAGCAAGGAAGAAGGATCGTGGACAACTCAACAAGTGGAAAAAAACACCATTGGATGCTTTGGAGCACCGCGTGAGAAGGACGGAAAGACAGGTTGGTGAAGCCCTGAAAATGTGGGTCAAGTTGACCTAGGGTTTTAGACACCTAGGGTTTTGGTATCTAGGGTTTTGACACCTAGGTTTTGGCCTAAGGATGTCGGTGAGTTGTTGTAATATATAAATAAAGGTCAAGAGGACCTGAGTTGGGTTTTTGTTGTTATCAATATTGTTGTTGTTGTTGTTATTGTTGTACGAGACTATTGTTGTGTGAGAGAGAAGTGCTAAGTGTGAGAGCCTTTTGGTACTGTAATATCTTCAGCTGGGTGTGGAGATCAGTCCTGCAGCTAGGTGCACAGGAAGGGGAGAGACAGAGAGGAGAAGAAAGAAGATCTACTAGCTAAGAGCGCAGACAAGAACTATATGCTCATCTTAATATATTATAAAGCATAGTTCTGTGGACGTATCCCTAGAGAGAGGGTGAACCATGTATATCTTGTGTCATGTGTGTGATTGATGCTCTGATTCTCTGTCATTTGATATATTGTTATTGCATTACTGTATTATATATGATAGATAGCTATGCGGAGTAGATCTGAGTTGATAAGTGATATATCAATGTTGTATTTTTCTTGTATAAGATCCACTTGACATTTCCATGGTTGTAGACATCTTTGTCCTGCAACCCCCCCATAGCTGCTTAGGGTGAGACTGCATCTGCTTCGTAGGTGTTGCCGAAAGGGCCAGTAGTTAGGGCTTGTTGGTGCGCTCTTGGACCCAAACCCTGGGTCTTCCCCTATGCCAACAAATGGTTCCATTGTCAGGATAAGAATCTTCTTGAGGGAATGTCAAGGTGGTTTCCATCAAATACATAGATTCAAAAGTGGATAGAGGATCAAGAAAAGGACTTCACTGAAGCCCAGAACAAAAACCCTAATCTTAGTACAAAGGTTTGGCTAGAAAGATATATCTTTACCGATATACACGAGATCTTCTTTGGGGGAATCCATCAGGAGCTATATGAGTGGTTAGCTAGGTTAGCAGATACCCAGTTTGAGATCAGATCTAGACCTCATGTGGTTTGGACATCGGCATTGATCCAGAAGGTCAAGAGAGTCAATAATGTTGTGTCACGAGTAGTAGATCACTGGTTTGATAGCACCATTGGAGGGTACATCACCGACTTTGTTGTTGACAGAGTAGATTCTTATATCCAAGTTAGGAGATACTTCTTCAACGGATCCAGAGGAAAATTTTTACATTTTTTGAAGTTGAGAATCAAGATTCTATTGCATGAGAAGAACATCTTGAAGATACAGTAGATTGGTCGAATCTGAAAAAGATAATGTTCAAGAATTTGGACAGTGACAGCGACACAAAGACTGGACATACGCGCAGTGGGAGAGTGTTCAGAGGATTTCATCTTGTGAACCTATTCAATAAGAACTACGGGGATGAGGATTTCTACAGTGGAGAAGAGGAATATCTGACGAATGAAGAGCATTTAGAACCCACTAGGACAGAAGAAGGAAAAGTTGAAGAACCTCGTCAAGATGAGCCAGAAACTTCAGGAACTGCACAGATTGTTGAAGTAAGTACTATTAATCCTCCTGTTGTTTCAACAACACTAAGTAATCAGAATAGTCAGAATCACCAGATTCCTCAGAGTATTATTACTAGCAGTTCAACATATACTCAGACAGGAAACCTAGGTAGCTCTATGGCAGATGAAATGAGGCTCCCTATTTTTAGGGGAGATGGATCTGAAGATCCTGATTAGCATTGGTTTCTATGTGAAGCCATATGGAATATTAAAAATATCACCAACGAAGATATTAAAAGAACCCAGTTTAGCACTACTCTAAGAGATCGCGCACTAAGCTAGTACATGAAGCTTGTCCAAGGACTTGCACAGCCTAAGACACTAAATGAGATCAAGAATGCATTGATTGTAGATTTCAAGAAACCTAAATCAGAGTCACAATGTATTACAGAGCTGAAAGAGATCAAGCAAAAGGTCGTCGAACCTGTCTGGGAATTAGATCAGAGATTCAAGACCTTAACAGGACAATTAACTTTCCAGATCCCAGATGAGCAGAACAAGGAATGGTTTATCGATGCTCTCTTACCACACATCAGAGTTCCTCTAATGCAACAGAAGATTGCTTCACACTCTAAGGCGCTAGAGATCGCCATGAAGCTAGAATCATCCCCTATGGGAGAATCCATCTCAGGTATGAGTCAAATCTTGAGTCAGCTAACCAGTTTGTCTCTGCAAGTCGAGGATATGAAGAAAGACAAGGGAAAGGATAAAAGAGAAGATATTTGGTGTGTCAGATGCAAATTAGAAGGCCATGACAAGGAACATTGTCCCCTATTTCATGAATATTTGGCCTCTGGAGTGTCGATCCCTTTGAAGAAAGTCAACCTACCCTGGTACGAGGTATGCAGAAATAGACATCGCCCAGGTGAGTGCTATTACATGCAGAAGTATGTTTAGACACCCACAAATTGGTATTGCACATTCTGTAAGTCCATGGGGCATGATGATAGGGATTGTAGGGCTTATGACCTCATGCATGAAAGTTCAAGAGACATATACAAAATTCAAGGCAAAGTACAACAAGAAGGAAACACTACATAGTATAATTCTCCAGGAAGAGGAAACTTCAATCCTCGTGGTGGATTCGGAGGATGAGAAGGAGGAGGAGGTATGGGTCGAGGTCGAGGACAGATCATTTGTTACAACTACGCACAACTAGGACACTTAACAAGGGACTGTCATAACCCTTGCACTACTTGCAGCTACTAGAGTTCATTCGAACATGTTATAGAAGATTGTCATGTGTTGCTAGCTAAGCTTCAGGAGAGACGAGGACCTAAGAAGAACCCACAAGTGCAACTGATATATGTTGAACCTCACGGAGAAGACCCTAGATTCATTGTTATCACTAGAGGAGGCATTGTTATAGGAGAAGACAAACTGACCCAAGGGAAGACTACAACAGACTCAGGAGTCAGGAAAGCTACAGAGAAGACCCAAACTTTTGATGCAAAGAAAGAAAAACAAATATTTGAGGAGGCAAGAAAAGAGTTCATAGGAGACCAAGGTTCTTCATCAAAGACCCGACCAGAAGTAAGAGAGTATGGAATGCCTCTGGCATTTGATCAGACTGCTCTGCCAAAAGAAGGAAAAGAGGTAAGCAAGCTCATGGAATTTTTATATACTTGGATTAAGTTGATTCAGGATGAAAGCGTTGTACAAGAGCTACAAAATTTAATTAGACAGTATGAGCTAGGAAAGATATACCCCTTACTGAATAGGGAAGTACACCAAGTCTCAAAAAGGATAAGGACAAATAAGGAATTACACTTGAATGCTCAAATAAGAGAGTATGATATAGACTATGTGGTCCTCAACTTAGGGTCGGAGGTCAATGTCATGACGAAGCAAAACTAGGCACTGATGGGAAAGCCCAAGTTTATCTATTCTCCTATCAAGATTAGGATGGCTAATCAGAAGGATGTAAGCAACTTTGGAAGATTGGCACATGTCCTTGTGGACAACGACGGAGTAAGAACATTTGTAGATTTTGAGGTAATTGAGATAGTTGATAACAACTACCCTTACCCTGCACTGTTAGGAATTGACTGGGCCTTCAATAATTCCACTGTGGTTGATTTAAAGAAAATACGTATGACGTTTGAAAGAGATGGCCTTAGGGTCATTGCACCTTTAGATCCAGATGAAGGTCAACGATACACAAATCCCATCAGAGAAGAAGACTGCGCATATGACCTGGAAAACATATACAAACTAACAGCCAGACAACATGATTACATTAATCCTATGGTCGATGGGAACCTAAGTTGGCAAAGTGACAGCGCATGTTCATCAAATTCAGAAGAAGCACTCGAGAACTGGAAAAACAAATTGTATGAAGTATCTACAAGGAGATGTGCCAGATTGACTAGAGAAGTTAGTTGGATCGGCACAATAGTAAGTAACTTACCCACCTTTGATGGTTTGAATCCTTTAGAAACCTTCTTTTCGTACTTTGAAGCAAGTGTACCAACACAACAGAGACTATTGGAAATGGATGAGGCCTTGAAATCAACACCAACAAGATGGTGGGGGACACACAAAAGTAATATCAAAGAATGGGTACAATGTCGTACCTTGATGATAGCACAGTTCTCAGCACAAGTAGAAGGTTGTGAAGTTAGGTACACAGGTCAAAGTTGTCCAAAGGACCATGTGCAAAGTTGCGAGGAAGCCTGGAGCAATATTCCTCAGGAGCAGTGGGTGCACAAATTCATTAACACGCTGGACACAACTCCTATCAACTGGTACCTTCAAGCAGAGCTCTGCCTCATCACTGCAGATTGGGAAGGTATGACTCAAAATTTTGTAACTACCTTTTTATTTGAAATTCAATATCCTTCAGTAGATCAAGCATTACAGATTATAAGACAGGAAGTAGTTGAGGAGGCATCTAGCCTCCCTTTGGAACAAGAAGAGGATGAATGGAATGTGCCTCTCCAGAAACTACAAGGTTGTTACAACATCGACGTTGATGAAGACGATGATCCTAGAAAGGTGAACATCACCGAAACATAAGGCCAAAGAGATGTGGAAGGGCCCTGAGTTGAGCTACCATTCATTGGACAACAGATCAATATCAAGAAAGTCAATATTGGAACAAAGGAGACACTGAAGCTTGCCAATGTTGGAGATTACTGGGATGCTACCACCATTGACAAGATCACAAAGTTACTGCATGAATATCAGGACTTGTTTCTAACCAAGTTCACTGATATGAAGGGCATTAAAGGGACTATGGGAGAGATGAGGATACCTTTGAATCCAGATGCAAGACCAGTCAAACAGAGACCCTACAGGCTGAACCCTAAATATAAGGAGAAAGTGAATATTGAGCTCGACAGAATGTTGGAAGCAGGTATTATAGAACCTGTTGAAGATTCAAAGTGGATTAGCCCCATGGTGGTGCAAGACAAGAAGACAGGAGAGATAAGGATCTACGTAGATCTCAGGAAGCTGAACGATGCATGTTTGCATGATCCATTCCCTACACCATTCAATAACAAAGTGTTAGATAATGTGGGAGGCCAGAGGTATACTGCTTTACAGGTGGATTTTCAGGATACCATCATATCCAGATTGCCAAGGAAGATTTCCACAAGACCACATTTGTGAATGAATGGGGGTCCTATCAATATACAGTGATGTCATTTGGACTGAAGAATTCCCCAGCCATCTTTTCCAGGGTGGTGGTCAAAGCATTCAAAGAGTTTCTACATAAATATTTAGAAGCATACTTTGATGATTGGACTATTTTTAGTTTATTGAAAAATCATATTGAATGTTTAAGGATAATGTTGGACAAATGCAAACAGTGTCAGATTTCCTTAAATCTGAAGAAGTTCATCTTCTTCTCACCATTTGGAGTGTTGCTAGGACATATTGTGTGCAAGCAAGGATTGCTGGTAGATCCATCTAAAATTGTCATTATAGTTGATTTACCCCCTCCTACTTCAGTCAAATAGTTGCGCACTGCATTGGGACATACTGGATATTATATGAAGTTCATTAAAGGCTATGCATAGATTACAACACTCATGGAGAAGTTGTTGAAGAAAAACTGTCAATTTCATTGGACAGAAGAATGCCAACAGAGCTTTGACACCCTGAAACAGAAAATGGTTACTGCACCTATTCTGGTTTTCTCAGATTGGAGCAAATAATTTCATGTACATGTTGATGCATCTTCCATTGCATTGGGAGTTGTGTTAGCAAAACCAGGAACACGAGACATCGACCACCCATTAGCCTTTGCTAGCAGGAAGCTATCCATGGCTGAGATTAATTACACCACCACTGAAAGAGAAGGGTTGGCTATGGTGTATGCGTTGCAGAAGTTCCACCACTACTTGTTGGGAGGAAACTTTAAAATGTTTACTGATCATTCTACGTTGAAATACCTAGTCAACAAGCCATTATTGGAGGGGAGAATATGCATATGGCTTCTTCTATTTCAGGAATATGATTTTGAGATAGTGGTTAAACCAGGAAGAATGAACAAATGTCCTAACCACTTGTCGAGGTTGGAACATGGAGATGAGCCCACTAATTTGGAGGATACACTGTTGGATGCACAGCTGCTAGCCATTAGAAAGATTGATGATCACTTCGCAGAGATAGTCCAATTCCTGTCAACAGAAATGGCACCTAGTGAGTATACCATCACCCAGAAGAAACAGTTGGTAGTACACGCTGTCGATTTTTCACTCATAGTTGGGCAGCTATACAAGATGGAACCTAATGAGATATTGAGATGGTGTTTTATGGAATAAGAACGACCGATGATCCTTGCTGAATCTCATGAAGTCATTGCAGGAGGACACTACACAGGGAAAGCAACAGCGTAGAAGGTTCTTAGAGCTGACCTTTGATGGCCTACCTTACACAGAGATGATAAATACTATTACAAAGCCTGCGATGTATGCCGGTGAGTTGGGAAACCATCCAGAAGAGATGAAATTCCTTTAGCATCGTAGCTAACCCTACAAGCATTTGAGAAATGGTCCATCGACTTCGTGGGACCTATAAACCCACCAGGAAAGAGCACAAGAGCAAGGTACATCGTTACTGCGACTAAGTACTTGACCAGATGGGCTGAAGCAAGAGAAGTTAAAGACTATAGTGCAACTACAGCTCTGTGCTTCATATTTGATGACATCATAACCAGGTTTAGATGCCCGAAGATCCTTATGAGTGATCAAGGCACACATTTCATCAATAAGAATGTTGAAGCCTTGACTGAGGAATTTGTAGTTCACCATCATAAGAGCACACCTTACCATCCACAAGCAAATGGGACAGTTGAAGCATTCAACAAGATCTTGGAGATAGCGCTAACAAAGATTTGCAGTTTGAACATGGCTGACTGGGATTTAAGAGTACCAGCAGTACTATGGGCCTATAGAACCACTTGCAAGAAGTTGACAATGCAGACCCCTTTTAAGTTGGTGTGTGGTCTCGAAGTTGTTGTCCCGATGGAATATTTGGTACCAAGCCTAAGAATCGTTGCCTTTATAGGTATGGATGACGCTAGCGTTGTTCAAGAGAGGCTTGTGCAGTTGGTTGAGCTAGAAGAGGACAGATTTATTGTAGGATTCCATCAACAAGTCCAGAAGGAAAGAGATAAGGCCTATCATGACAGGCACATAAACAAGAATTCATTTGATCCAAGTGGATATCGGTGACCACCCACCTTTTCCAACTGGCTAAAAACAGTTTTCTGGCAATTTTGGCAATTTACTATTTTTAGCAGTTTTAACTTATGGGGCCATTTTGAGGGCCCAAATGAAGGATTTTTGGGATCAAGATTCTCAATTATATTCTATAGAATGATTGAGGACCCAAAATGAATCTCCTCGATGATACATTTCCAATGGGATATCATACGCATAAAACGAAGATCGTATGCAAAAGTTACGACCCCAGGAAGTTAATGTACTAACTTTACCCAAACAGGGCCCACATGACTTTTGGCGCTTCATCTTCTAGGGTTAGGTTTTTGGATGTCTAGGATTTTTGGAATTCCTTTTTATTGTAAAAATGCCTTCAGAGCCTCATTGTAATCATCTTCTTGCGAATTCGAGTAGTCGTCACATCTCTTCTCAGAGATAAGTTGCCACCATTCTAGCGAGTCTTTCACTCTGTATTTTTACAGTCTCTGTACATTTATTTCATTAATAGAAATCGTGTATTATTGTATATCTGTGTTTATGGTTGCATCTATGATACATTTTTGTTATATTATTGAATATCTGCGATATCTCTGTGCATTTCTTTATTATATCTCCGCTCTCATTTCGTGCCGAAAATAATCTGGACTAGTGGTATTAGAGCAGGCTACTCTTGATCGTTTTTCAGTGCATGTCCCCGACATGGTCCGAGTATATAAATTTGGTTCTCAAGCTTTTCTCTCTTGAAGACAATCGCTCTCGCACACCCAATAAACCCTCAATGGCGGAAGAAAAGAAAAACGACGGAGCAGATGATCCTATCAGTCTGTTGCTTAAGCAAGCTCTCACGCGACAGAGGGACGAAATGATGGAGAATATTTCCCACATCCTTCAACACCTGCCAATAGCAATAGGCACATATTCATCAAGCGACCACTTAAGAAGCACCTCTCCTTTCAAGGTACAAGTTAATTTTGATATTCTTGTATTTGAAGGACAGATAGATGCAGAAGCCCTAGAAAAACGGTTAAATCTACTAGAAGGTTATTTTTCTGTTCACAAGTTTTTCGACAGAGAAAAGATCACCTTCGCACTCCTTAAAGCTCTCTCTCATGTCAAACATTGGTGGGAAACGTATTGGGATAAAAGTTCCATATAGGATTCTGGAATATATGGGGCCGAGCCCACTTGGGATTTTTTTGTGGATGCGGTAAAGGAACAGTATTACCATGTTGGCAACTATGAGGACCAGTACATGAGATGGACAAAACTATGGAAAGAGAAGGGACAAGCAGTTATGGAGTTCACCAATATCTTCCATACCTTTCACACCAAGCCAGGTATCAAAGACTATGAGCGATATTTGGTTCTGAAATACCATGGGGCTCTACACAGATACATCCAGACTGAAATGGATTTTCTAGACATCTCATCACTTGGTGCTGCTTAGCGATATGTTGTTAAAATTGAGCAGAAATTTAAGCACCATAACAAATGGGAGTTTAGGACTGCAAATCCACAACAACCAAAGTATGACAAAGATGGCCCTAACAAACAGTCTCCTGAAAACTAGTCCAAGACACAGGAAAAGAAGGGTCAC